>WAAB01024475.1:105025-149097 GCA_013389865.1 Piaya cayana | reverse complement strand
TAGACCCTCCCAGAAGCAAGTAGTTTCAGAGATTTCTGGAATAAATGTCACACTTATCCTCTCAATGAATCTATCCTCCACTACTTCATCCAGTTGCACTTTAAAATCATTCAGGCACCTGGCCCTCAAAGCATTCTGGAACAACAGGCTCTGTGATTTAATAACACACTTTATTACATTAAAAAGTTTGTACTCCTGTAGGTTTTTCTATTGTTATAATTTTGTTGGATGTTCTCTATTTTGTGTACAATAAGACACAGAATCACAACTTCTCATTCACTTTCTCTATATCATTCATAATTGCATGATATTACACCTCAGTTACCTGTTTGTGAGCAGAAGAACCTTTGTTTATTAGCCTCACCCTGGACAGAGCCATCCCATCCTCCTCACTATCCCTCTTGTTCTTTTCCAGTTCTACCAGACTCCTTTTAAGTATTCACAACAGATGAATCAACGATTTCTACAAAGGAATAGGGATGCTTTTTGTCCTTCTTTCCTGTTTTAATTTGCCTTTATGACTGATATTAAATATTGAAGATTTTTCTTTCCTTTTGAATTGTAGCCGTTAATTTTGGTACTATTCCTGTAAATATATAGGTATGGCTGGTTTTCCTCATATGCATTATTTGTATTCAGTGACCCCCTGTATTTATCCATCCCTTCATAACACAGTCAATGTGTATTGTGCATTTATTCCTCTTTCTTCACAGTAGTTAAGATTTCACAAGGTACTTCTGGAGACCATTCAGTCCTAACCCCTGCCACATCTGGTTGCCCAGGACCATGTCCAGCCAGATTTTGAGTATCTCCAAGAATGAGGACTCTGCAACCTCTTTAGGCAACTTGCACCAGTGTTTAAACACTCTCAATGTAAAAAAAGTGTTTTCTTATGCTTAAATGAAATTTCCTGTGTTTTGGTTTGTGCTCACTGCTTCTTGTCCAGTTATGGGCACCACTTAGCAGACCCTTGCTCCATCTTCTTTACTGTCTGCACCAGGTATTAATACACATTTGTGCTTCCTCCTCTCCACACTAAACCAGCTCAGCTCTCTCAGCCTCTCTTTGTAAGCCAGAAGCTCAAATCCCTTTATTATCAACAGACAAGTTAATTTGACTATCCTAACCACATTTGTGCAAAACACATAATCTCACTGATCACTGTTTTCTGTGTTTCTTTTATAAATTTACTATACATATGTCTACAGGATCAGCAGTCCCCTTGCTCTATCCCAAAATACACAAACAATTCTTAAATATTGTTCTCTGTCTCCTAGTCAGCTACTAATCCACAAGAGATTTTTCTCTTACCTTAAGATAAGCTAGTCACTTTAAAATCTTTTTGCATGAAGCTTGGAAAAAATATCTCTTCCAAAATTTATCATCACATATTTAACTGTATTTTTTATAATGCCTGACATTTTTTTCCCACTTAGTAGACTACGCACAACATCCTTCCTAAAACTATGTAACACTCATGTTTGCCCACTTTGTGCTTCTCTTATACTAAGAACAATATAAGGTCCAATGCAGATACTAGTTCAGAAATATTTTTATGCTATTGAGGAATTTTTGGTTTAACCACAGTGCCTTGTTTTAGAATATTTTAATTTCTTTTCTGATGTGTGTTACCAAATTTAGGATGACAAATACTTTCCTAGAAAAAATTATAACTCAAGTATCTCATATATCTATGGATAGTGAGAAAAGACTATTAAAGTATCCCATGTAAATTTCTGGTAATTGAAATTAAATAGAACTGCCTTCAAAAATGAACAATTGAATCATCTTGACAGGGTTTAATTATTCTTCTAAAGTCACTTTGTAACATTATACAATATAAGAATCGTCTGATTTATAATGCAGGAAGTCCTGCTTGAAAATTGGAAACTGATATGAATGAAATAGATGACAGAAATATCTTCTTTGGTCTCCTGCAGGGTTCACAGAGATCATACAGAAATTTGTAGTCTGGTAATGGAACTAGATTTATTTATGCCAAAACTACATGGTTCAAATAAGTCACTTGAATATATGTACATATACATAAATATAATGAGACTATTTCCTTCCAAATGTGATCCTGTCTTAGAAAATTGCGACACTGATATACTCAGACACTAAAAATTGATCACACTGTCCTGAACCTGGCATTTTATACCAAGTAGCATACATGTAATATTTTCAAGCTGGAAATCTTTTGATTTTCGTTCACTATTACCAGACAGGATTATCAAAGCTTCGATGTTAATATTATCACACTTTTTTTTCCCTAGTCGTCTTTTATTAATGTACCAAGGAAAAGAAAAGAGTTATCTAACTGAAACTCACTTTAAAGTCAACAATTTTAACATGCACTCACAGAACCCTTTAAAATTAAACCCCAGTGATGAAGGATAGAAACAATATAAGAGTATGCTTCTAATCAGTCTAAATTTAGACTAAAAACTGTGCCTAAAACTGTGAACCAGAGCTGCACCTACTGGTTTTTATGAGAGGGTGGTCATAAAAATGACTGGCATGTCTTGATTTTCAATGTCCTTATTATTATATTTATTAGTATGTGCACACAAGACATCAACTTCAACACAAGCCACTGGTCAGTAGGCACAAAAAACAGTGTGTCATTTATTTTCTGTCTCTGAAAATGAAATTTCAAGTAATAAATTGTGTAGGAGGGAGCAGGAACTCCTGATGTGGCCTGACTCTGGACTCAGTATTGGTAGTAGTTTTCCCTACAGGGAAAACACTCTGAGTGAGCACACTGCCATTTTCATACTGTGCCTATTTGTATTCCACAAGGTGATATGCTTTCTACTTGTTTGTTTTCCTCATTCCATTGCTAGATTGGATTTAAAAGTAAGTTACTTCAAACATTTACTCCCCTAAAATGTCAAAAGAAGTTAAAATCACATCCATTACAAATAGTGAATCATCTTCACATCAGACATTCAGGTTTGACTCATTCGCCTGCAACAAGGATATAATTCTTTATTGCTAAATGTTGCCATTACTTAGTTCCTGTAATGGGAAAGAAGCATTCCGTGAATGAGCAAGACTGACAGTAAACTACACAGGAGTTTTCCTTGCAAGCCCTAATTCTCCTAACACCTACATTTTTTTCACGTACGTTCATGCCTATATACAAATAGAGGGTGAAAATATTTCTGGCCTAGAAAGCCTGAGCACACTTGCTGTGTTACTGGAGGCTGGAATCTATGCTTCCATGGCCTGAAAGCTGAATGTGCTAGTGTATGCCACTGTCCCTGCAGGTATCTGAAGCATACTCCAGACACTGTTCAAATCTTGTAGCTGGGACAAAGCCTGAGACTATCCATTCCACTGACAGGGGTTCTTTGCTCTGAAGAATTTCACAGATAAAGAAGATGGCTGTGACTCACTAGGATCAGTGTTTAGGTCAGAGTTTGCCTGAAAGAATTGATTAAAAAACTTTCTAATAAAACGCTTCCTATAATTAATTTCATTAATTTACATGTGTAGAGATTTGTAATGCAAATATTAAGGCTGGTACAATTGAAGAGTGAATGGAAGTGTGAATGTATGTAAACACCAGAAAAAAGGGCAGAGCAAAGAGGTGAAAGAATGCTCTTTATTGAAAAGACAGGGCATGTTTTCAAGACACCATTCCTGTGTTGTTTATGTCAAGGCCACAGCACAGACAACTTGCCAGAAGATGAAAATACACTCTGTCACCAGAGGATAACATCCAGGTTGTGGCATGGCATCTATACCATTACTTTTGTTGATACCAGACTCAGAAAACAGGCTACAGATACTGGTTACATACTGCAGACAAGGAAAAAGTACTAAGAGCTAATGATTCCCCAAGGACATAAAAAATCTGTCCGTAAAATAGTCTGTCATTCCCGATCAAGAATACCCACAGAGACATGATAAAGCCTCAGTACCTGGCATACCTTTTCCCATGCTGCACACAAGAGATGCTCACCAGACCACATGAGCACATGCATCTTAGTGCTTGTGAGAGTATGGGTGTGCGTGTGAGTGAATGAGATCTATGAGGGGGTGACAGCAAGTTGAAAAAATAAGTTTAGCTAGAGATTTTGTAATTTCATAATATCTTCCCTTTCCCAAAGATCTCACAATGAATTTTGTTATGTGAAAAATTAAGGTGGTATAAAATAAGTCTCCAGAAAAGTAGCAATGTTGTGTGCTTCCATGACCCTATGCAAAGAGGAGAAAATTTGCCTTCTGTTTCCCCACTGAGACAAATTTTCGCAGTTCACCTTAAACAGAAAAGGTGAGCTCTTTAGTGAAATATTAATGCTAGCAGCATTAGCTACGTCTAGTATATTAACTACATCTAGCATCTAGCTACATACAGCAGCATCTGCTTGCATTTTGCAGGTGCTTGGTTTTGACACATCTATTAAAATGTATGAGTAAGTGGTATTCCTCATAACACCTGCACAATTCCAAGGCAACTCTATTAATATTACTGGCTGTACTAGACTAAAAATACATGGCTACTATGCTCTTTTTCGCTGTGCTGGTTTTTTTTTCTTCTTAAATATGTGTATACAAAACCTTAGAGAGAACACATTCTGTATAAAACCTAAATAAAATGGCATCACCATCTTGCTAGAGTGTTGTGAAATACCAGAATTCAGTGACCTTATGGTGTAAAGGTTACAGAGTTCTAGGTAAAAAAAAACAGTTAAAGAATGATGAAGGGAATAAAATGTAGCATTTTAAACATATGAATATTCATGACGTTGCATACATACATTACTGTGTATACATATAGTACAGGAAGCTTTAAATTAAGACAAAAAGAAGTCTCACTAGTATTGCCTGTAGTAAAGAGAAGGAATTTTGTGCTCAGGACATTTCTTAAGTTCCTATAGAAATTCACCTGTCCTAACTTCAGAAGTCTCAGTCTAACCCAGTTACTTTATGAACTCCTTATCACTGGAGAGAAACAGGCACCTCCAGAAGGTGAGTTGTAAGTACAGCACATCCAGACTGACAGGAATGAACCTCTCAAGGCATATATTTCCTTGCCTTGCCTACAAAGGCCACCTACAGTAACAAACTGGGAAGTAAATCTGCAGTTTTTACATGGATTAACTTATAAGGGCTTCCTCGGGTCTTATACAGCAATAACCCCCCGCCACACACACACACCAGAACATTCCTTCAAGGCTTTCTTAGTTTTTCTCTTAATGAACATGTGCATCTTAACACTGCACTCTATCCTCACTAACAAGATAATAAAATATTTTTGTTCTACTCATATCTTTAAGTGGGTTTTTATGACCTTATTGTTTACTTCTTACATAAGTAAGTCGAGCTCTTGCAAGTTTTGCAGAAAACAAAATTGCATACACTTTTTGTTAAGATCTTGCAAATGAAAACATAAATCAAATCTTTATTCATGCTAAATGCTAGCAAAACCCTCTCCTACCTTTGTCTATCATGTCTTTACTTATACTGCAAAGAAAATACTTCTTAAAAGAAAAATAATTACTTCTTGAACAAAAAAAAGTATTAGTATTAAGAAAATAATGACCTTACCTATTATAACGTGCATGCCAAGTCCTGCCAAATGCTTCACAGTTTGGTAACCAATTCCTTTAGCACCTCCAGTCACTATAGCAACCTTTCCATTTTGTGTAGGGAAATCTATATGAATAAAAAGAAATATCACAAGGTTAGTTCACAGTAGTAACACAATTAAAAAGTTAAGATGTATTTTTAAAAGGCATGCACTTTCAGACCACTCAAGCCAGGCCAATAAACAATCTTGAAAGAAAACTCTATATGGAAATGGAAATTACTGAGCATCCATCACTATTCAATACGCTATAATTTTCCAGTTCATAAAAGATTGAGGTTGATGACATGAAAGACAAACACCCAGTTCAGAAAATTTCTTATTTTTATTTGCACACATTTTGTCTTCCCGCAATAATTTATCCCTTAAAATCTTCACCTTAACTTTGTTACAGGGCAAGGTGGCAGCTGTTACAGGTCAGCTCAGGGATGGGTTACTCTATGCATACAGAGAAAAAAATTGAATCAGCAGCATATAATACTGAAAATATCTTGAATTATGAAGGACAGGCCTCTACCAGTAACATAGGTTAAACAGCAAATAGTTCAAAGACAATTCATCTGAGGACGTGGTTGATCTAAATTACATGCATAACTGAGTATCCTCCATGCTGCAGATCATAGAATCATAGAATCACTAGGTTGGAAAACAACTTAGAGATCATCAAGCCAAACTGCACCTGTCCACTACTAAATCATATCCCTGAGCACTTCATCTATTCATCTTTTAAATAACTCCAGGGATGGTGACTCAACCACCCCCCCGGGCAGCCTGTGCCTGCGCCTGAAAATCCTTTTGGTGAATAAATTTTTCCTAATGTCGAATCTGAACCTCCCCTGGCACAGCTTGAGGTCATTCCCTCTCATCCAAAATCACAGGGTCCTGGTCCCCAGACAATGGAGGAGGCAAATTTTTTTTGCATGAAAACCATCACCTGATTTTCCCACCCATCCCAGATGTCTGCTGCAAAAGTCAGCAGCCCCAGTGCCTGCAGCCAGCCCCACAATGCCTCCAGCCCAACAAGTGCTCCATAACCCAGGGGAGCAGACAGCCCAATGGGCAGTGCACACTCCTCAAATCCCCTCTGCTATGGGCTGCTTAGACCTATGACCCATGCGTCCTGCATCCCCAGGCAGTCCTTCAACTACCAACTGAGTCAAAAGTGACTGCCGGGATGGCCCTCATGGGTTGGCCACCATCCCAACTGCCAACTTTCATGTTGACCATAGATTTCTTGGTTCATGCTTCCAGGATGGGGGGAACTCTCCCACCAAAGGAGAGTAAAAGCATTTTAGTTTAACTGCTTGGGGGAGACATCAATTAGCTCAAATATGAAATAATATTCTTTTAATGAGGTAGCAAATCTTTCATGTGAAGCACTGTGCAGGTGACCCAGATGAATTTATGTTTGCTTTTTAAAAGAAGATACTATATATTTGTACAGGGAAACAGTACTGAATATTTCATGTTGCTGTGGTGTAGTGTCCATAGGCAATGGTATAGATAACAAATGTTAAAAAGATGCCACCTTTCATCTATCAAAATACTTTATATTTTGATTTATAGGTTTTTAGGGGATTGCTTTGTTATACAACACAATCTCATATTTCCTGTGAATACGAAACACAGAACTGGTGCTGATACTAGCTGCTTTCTGCATAGCAACTTCAAAGAGGACTCAGATTTCACCTTTTCTGAAATACATCATTCCTCCTAGCATTATTCAACAGGAATTTCTGCTCTCTTCAGGTAGTGATGTGATTCTTCCATCCATGCAGAGTGAAATTGTTTGCAAGTATTTGAAAGTTAATGCTTATTATAGTGATAACCATGCACGTAGGTGTCCTAATATATATCATCTGAGCTAAATAAAACTTTGCCAAGAGCTTTCTTAAAGGGATTCAGTTTAGTTATAAGCATTCCTGTAGTTTCCATCAATATTTCTCACAAAAAAACCCTAAGTAAAATGCCCACATTTTTTTCAACAGTTAAGCCTAGAAATTAAAGCCAGACCTGACACTAAATACCTAGGTAAACTGACTGCTCTGGGTAGTATTTTTAAATTGCTTACAACTTTACCAGATTTAGTCTTTTTAGATTATGTTTTCCTTGTCTGTTTTAAGCAGAAGGAAAAAAAAATGTTTTTGCTATTTCTAAAAATGCCAACAGGAAATAAAGATTTTAAAGAGGGAGAAAAATAAACATTCTTAGTGTGAAACAGGTTGTTTTCACCTCCATGTGAACAGCCCTTGTGTCTCAGCATGACTGGATACACTTGAAATTTGGCAAGGACGTATAATCTCAAGTCCTTTCAGACATGGAATGAAAAATCACTGCCTGAATGATTTGTATTCGTAAAAGGGAGGACCAGTTTGTGTTCACTGTTCAACATTTTAGACCATACAAAACCACAAACACATTCCCTTGTACCCGAGTTGTGCTGAGAAGAGACAGGTCCCTTAACGAGGAACAGGGCAATACTCTGTGCAAGACAGATGGCAAATCTGGACCATACAGTTTTTTTTCTTAGCTCAAAAAGTTCAAGACTCTGAAAAAGGAACTTTTACAAAGCAAATACCTCTTCATTCAGTGGAGTCCATGCTGATGCCATTCCAGTGGATGTGAACAGCTTTAAATCCATACATGGAGCACTGGCATTGCCTTGGTGTTAAAGCAGGGAAAGCCATTTCTGGCCATGACAGATGCATGTGTGAATTTTGTACTTGTAAAGAAAACACCATATAAAAGGCAAAAATATAAGCTGAAGTCCACTAAGTAATTTTCTTTTAAAGTTGAATTAATCTAAGCATAAACTACATTAAAAATTCTGCTGACATGTGATAGACCAAGTTGCACAAATGCAAGGTTTTCTTCCTCCCTAGGGTTTTCTCCCTCCCTGTTTGTTTTCAACTCTCATGTGCATTTGGCTGTAAAATTTTGTAGAAAAAGAAGGAAATTAAGTCATCTCCATTTTTGTTTATTTCACTATAGCTGAAATAACATGCTCCAACACCAACAAAAGGAATTTCTTAAAGAGAAATTGCTTTCCTTTCAGCCTGAGCACCTTCTGCTCCTTTTCTACCTCCCTATGTTTCCTCTCTCTTCCTCCTTTCTCACCACATTGCCAACTTCACATTTGGATTTTGCATGTTGCATACAAGTGCTGTCACTCATTTCCATTGCTGTATCACTATATCTACCTATTGAATAAGAAGTGACAATTTAGTGCAAAATTAATTCACTTACTTAGAAGAAAATGAATTAAAGAAAAGGAGAAAAAGAAGTCAGGACTGGGAGAGGGGTAATAACATGAAAGACAAATGGGAAGTCAGAAAAGCAAAGTGATACCTGTTATCATTGCAATAAAATAGTGCTTAGGAGAGAACAATGAAAAAAAAAATCTAGTCCTGTCCTGTCTATGAGGGCTGCAAAGAAAAGGACAGTTTTTGGTCCCAACAGCCACTCAAATCAGATACATTACCAGCCTGCAATGAAGAGCTTGACAGGCAGGCTCCAGTGCAGGGATGCATTCAATGAGATCCTATATTATAGAGAACTTCAGAACAAGTCTGTTTGTAGCAGCTAGCTCTGAGGGCCCAAGAAAGTATCCAGGAAGGGAGAAATGAGGGCTGCAGACACATGGATAAATGGCTAGTATCCATTTTATTTACAACACATACAGCATACAAATTCCATCTAGTATGGTTTTGAATAGACACAACGCTACATGTCACATCTCAGTATACTGGCTCATTTCAGCCAAAATGGGAAATATGAAGAGAAAAACTGAAACATATCTTTGGGAGGGGACACACCACCAAAAAAAAATATCCAGACCACCACCAAACACCCACATAATAACCCCTTCAATTAATTATTAATTTTACTTTTTATTAATCTTAAATTAATTTTAATCTGCAGAAATCCATGCACACTGCTAGTTCTCACATCAGTAAATGTGTTAAGGATGAAATCCAGGCTGTGTGTGTAAGCCAGTGGCAACTGCAGTGAAAAGCAGCTTATTGTTGTTCTGTTCCCACTGTAACTTCACTGTTGGGTAGAGTTTGTGAAACCCCCACCTTTACAGTGTGAAACCATCTCTTCCATGATGAAATTCAACATCATACTTTCAAAGCAGACCTGGGCTCAGCCTGGTTTTCCAGCAGATACTTGTTTATTTTGTGCAGGAGCCCCCTGGGCAGAAGGCAATGGAGACCCACCGGCTTTGCCACGCTGGGGAGGTTTCCTCTAGCACTTCTTGCACCTTATTTAAAGCATTCCATCTCTCTCTCTGCTTCTTCTTCGGGTAAGTAGGAAGATACTGATCTCAATCACAGAGGCATAATGCCAGCAATCTCACTGTGGGACATGAGAACTGTACAGCTTTGGTGCTAATGAAATCCCGCCAGCCAAGCACTAGCTGTTATTTCCCCTTTGTGTTTGAAGAAACCAGCCTGCATTCCTTAAGTGCTTCTTTATGACACCAAAGTCTGCAAGAGGCTTCTCCCTTGCTGCAGGTTCTGCCTGCATTCCAGCAAAATAAATCTGTCTGCTTTTCAAGTGGCTTAAACTAAAGCGGAAAAATAAGGCAGATTTTTTTTCCTGTAATAAATATGTCCATAAATAAAGCTATTTAAAAATAATTATTGCTCTTTTAAATGTACAACTTCTTAATGTGAAACAACTTCAACATACAGGGATATCCTCACACACAGTTGATACTAGGAAGAATTGGGGGTAATTCTCTAATTTTCAAGGGACTCAAAGAGGGTTGTCAAGATGTGTTTGCAAGTGCCAAGACCACAAAGAAACAAAACAGACTGAAGGCCCCTGTCAACAACCACTTCCATATCAATGACCAGCTCCTGACAGCGAAATCTCAACTGTGGGGTAGGGTTGAAGTAGCCAAATCAAAAAATTGATGAGAATTAAAATTGAAGTAGCCAAATCTAAAAAGAGGCTTTAAATTCATGGAAAGGAACTGTGTGAACACAGACAATGCGAACCTCTTAAGAGGAGCTCCCTTTGAGACCTGCTTGCTTTGGTATTCTGTAATCTTTACAACTCAGCCTGCCTCAGGCAAAAGGAAAAAAAAAAAGTTTTAAAAATGTATTGAAAGCAAATTGCATCAAAATTTCTACAAAGTTCCATCTCCTACCTTACGAATCCAGCATCTGCATTGTGGATCTTTATGAGTCATGTGGACAGTAAAATACAGTATCTTTGTATTAATCTCTTCATTATACCCTCTTTATAAGACATTGAAGACCAAAGGCAGAAATTAAATTGTGTGAATCAGTCTCCAGTCCTTATCTGGCAAGAAAGACGAGCATGGCTGAAGGAATCCAATGAGGGGTCAGAGGGGCCACTCTGGGACCTGCCTGCATGTCACTGGCACAGGGACTTCAGTGGCATTTGTGCTGAAGAGACCCCTGCAAATTCTAACAGCTTCTCTCCTTCCTCCTCTAACTGAATAATTTACATGCAAATATTATGCCTGAAGGTAACTGGCAGTNATTTGTGCTGAAGAGACCCCTGCAAATTCTAACAGCTTCTCTCCTTCCTCCTCTAACTGAATAATTTACATGCAAATATTATGCCTGAAGGTAACTGGCAGTACAACAAATGGGGGGAAAAAAAAAGAAAAGAAACCGCAATGAATATCTAGTTTGATAACAGAATAACAAGAGCCAAGTTTGGAGCTGTTCCTGTACAGCAACACTGAGAAAGAGGGCAAACTGTAATTGTAAGTCCTCATCTAATGCCACCAGGCAAGGCACAATCAAGTTTTTCTATTTGGCTAAAGATGTCATACAATTCAGTCTACCACCAAATTATTGAGTAGTTTTTCCCACCCCAAAATACTCCAATTCTTTTTCCCTTATTTACACTTCTGTAGTTCTGAGATTATAGTCATCAATATCTCTTTCAAAGCACTTATAGAGATATAATTCATTTGCTACTCCAAGAGGCAATCAGTACACCACTGGGGAATCCATGTAATAGCCTTTTGTGTGAGTACATCTCCATAAACTTCGGTCTTGGTGGAACCGATTAAACAGTCCAAACTAAAAAAGTCACCCCAGGACTATCCTACCAGAAGACACTTTCAAGTAGTCAAGTCCTGAGGAATAAACAAGACTAGCTTTCACCAGTAGAAATATTGCACATCATGTCTGTCCTAAGACCATGCACATGATCTGTTAAATGCAAATGGTCTTCCCAAATTTGCACACCAAAACCTTTTCTGACTCTGCTGCTTCCTATCGCTTTCCTAAGGAACATCAATATGCAATCAAGATTGAAGACTTTTAAGGCTGGAAACCAGGTAGGTGGCAACCAGCCTAACTAGTCCTTCTATGAAAAAGGTATCCTGCTGGTTTCTGTAGTTGAGGTCATCAGACCTTTTGATCGTGAACAACTGTCATGCGTACATGCAGATCCAATGGCACAGAGCCAACAGATCCAAGGTACCTCAAATCAATCAATGCATTGCATAAGAATAATTTATTTGCCCAGGGAGAGTATCTGTTTCCAAGCACAACTGTCCTGGTAGGTGACAGGCCTCTTAGTGTTTGCTTTACTTTACTTCTGCAGAAGAAGCGAAAGTCAGGAATCACCAGGAAATGGAGGTTCCCAAGACAAGCTGGCCCTGGAGTTACTTATGGGGAGTGAAAGGTTTTAAAGAACCAGAACAGCAGGAGGAACTAAACTATGGAATGTGCCCCTTGTCCTCAAAACATATAATCTCAAGGTGTTACTAATAGAACAGCAGCAGCGAGATGGTTATAAGAATTTAAGCAGCCAGGTGAAGACCTAATTTAAGAACGCCCACACACAGCCACCAATAGTGAAAACTGACAAACAATAACTCACACTTAGCAATGCTCGAAATTCATAGAACCTCCATATCCTGTATTTCAGGTGGGATATCCAACACAGGAATACACATGCAGCTTGTGTCCTCTGAGGTGAAAATTTCCACAACACAGCAGAGCTCCTGCACATATGCAGCATGGGCAGTCGCTAGACCAGAGGCAGCAATTTTTCTGAACTGCCTGGACACCTGGAACTCAACCATTGCTGTTACTCAAGCCAAGGCATCACATATCCAGCAAGCCTGGACAAATGGGTGAAATGTAGCAAGGCAACAAATGACATAAAAGTAGAGGAGTTGGCAGCTATGGCAACTAGAAAAGCAGCATGATCATGCAGTTGAGGAACTGATGTGTATTCTCATTCCTTCCTGACCTCATCAACATGGGAACAAGTGATCTCACTTCAGAGTTAGAAGAAAATCTGCTGAGCTGGGCTAAATAATTTTTTTTTAACTGCCAATGAAAAAAACCAACCTCCTCCACAAATTTAATCCTGCTGATAGTTTATAGAATTTGTTTAGTTTTTTTGACAAGTACGCCAGATTGCTTATAGGGACATATGCAGGCAAGATGAGAAGCCCTTCACAGAAGCCAGAGATACAAGTTCCCAAAATCAATTCCAGGACATGTCCCCAGGTATCTCATTTAAAACATGGGAAAGCCACACTACAAAGGATTAATAATCAGAATAGCTCCTCCTCCCTCTTACTTTTTCATCTGATGAACACATCGAGGAGCCTTGGGAGGTATAAGATAGCAGTGAGTACTATTAGGGTTTAATATCATGAGACTGGAGCGCCAATATCGACAGCAAGATATAACAATAGTAAAAGAAATCCACGTAAAAGAAATCCACATAAAAGTAAAGATGCAAGCTCAAACTAGTGGAGTAGTAAGAAGAAAGTGAGGATGCCATCATTACAGTACTGAAAGAAATATTTTTTTGCTGTAGAAAAATAATACCCTAAATGAGGCAGCTTTTAAGAGCAACAATTTTTGGCATTCAGAAAGTCCTGTGATAAGTGATCTCTCTAGCAACAGTGGGAAGTGGGGTGGAAAGCTCCACTAAAAATTTTATTTGCATGACACACCTATCTGCATTTCTTCTAGTGATTCTTGGAAAGACAGGATAAATGCAGATAAAGGGAGAAGCATGTGCTGAAAGCAGGTTATGAAAGGGGAAGCAGTAGGGAGTGTTAACTCTGGAAAACAGACCAAACATTTTTGTTGAGAAGAGGGAATTTTCATATGCTTCAACCCCCTTTCCGTGCTCTTTCCTTTCCCCCCCTACACTTCCAAGTAAATAGCTGAAAGGGACACATTGCTAAGCAATTAAATATACGTGAATCATAAATTTCTGCATGATGTTATTATAATCAATGCAAAAAAAAAAAACAAACAAGGAATCACAGAATCATAGACTCATTAAGGTTGGAAAAGACCTTTAAGATCATCAAGTCCAACCATCAGATCAACACCACCATGCCCAATAAGCCACGTCCTGAAGTGCCACAATCTACATGTTTTTCTAACACCTCCAGGGATGGAGAATGGACCTCTTCATTGGGCTACCTGTTCCAGTGTTTGAATACTCTTCTGGTCAAGATTTTTTTTCCTAATATTCAATCTAAACCTCCCCTAGTGCAACTTGAGGCCATTTTCTCTTGTCCTGCCACTTATTACTTGGGAGAAGATATCAGCACCTACCTCACCATAACCTCCTTTCAGGTAGTCGTAGAGAGTTATAGTCTCCCCTCAGCCTCTTCTTCTCCATACTAAGCAATCCCAGTTCCCTCAGCTGCTCCTTATAAGAGGTCCAGCATGGAGACCTGCACAGACATCTTGGCCTGCTGCTACATATGGATGCAAATGAATCATAGTTTGGTGGGGGGAAGCTAGTGTAAGTCAAGGCATTGTAACCACAGACTGGTAGAAATGTAAGCTATGGCTGTTGCCAAAGTCATCCAAACAATATTTCCTCTGCACTTTTACATGTACTGTCAGTGCCCTGTTTTCTAGACCATATGACTGGACTGTCTGAGAGTGAAGAAGTCCTGCCTGGTTACAAGAGCCAAGGGATGCTGCATTTTCAGGCATCTTTCAAGTGGAGCCTGAGTGCTTTAGGATTATTGGTCAAACAGGATCTTCAGTAGTATTGATCCTGGAGTTTGTAATGCTGCTAGACTTGGCAGAAGGGCTGCACAGAGGAAAAGGTAACTGCACTTTTCAAAAATAATACAAATATTAATTTTCCAAACTGATTTATGCTGTCCCCAATAAACCCTGCATGGACCTTCTGCATCAGGCTCATTAATCACACCAAAACGCTGAATGTTGCACTGCCCCACCCCCAAGAAGGAAGAGGTTGAAAACGGGGAAAATTAAAAAGGGTGGTTAATCTGGAAAGTTTTCTTGAATTCCTGAACTACCTTTCTTTAGGATAATGGAAAACAAGACTGCATTGCAAAACGGTACGATGAAGTATATAGCTGAGCTTTTTACAATTCAAGTTCAGGCTGATTTTGACAGAGACACATGTGGAAATTTGATACCAACAAATATGGAGCTGCCCTGAGGTAAAAGAAAGCAAAAGCAGAAGGAAGAGTGAGGTTCCCGAGTCCTAAATATCACTTCTGGCTATGTTTGCCATTCTCAGGGACTTTGTTCCTTTAGCCAAAACTCATCTAAAGATAAGAGATTTGAATCTATTTTTTACCGGTGCCAAATAGATAGATTGAACACACCATTATACAAAGCAGACAGTTGGGAAATACCACAGTGTGCTATTAAAATCTACTAAAAATTCATCAGAAATTCAGGTTTACCCACAATCCATTCTGGGAGTAAAGTTCCCAACCAAATGTGTAGGAATAGAAGGGCACTTGATCCATGGGAGGGGATGGGGGAAGGGATGGGGGAGGGAGGGGAGAGGGAGAGAGAGTAAGAGAGAGAGAAAAAAAGAAATAAGAGATAGAAAAGTTGCCGTAGATCTAGAAGCACGAATTTTATTAGTGATATTACAACTCTGCAAGCTCCAAACAGGCATTCAGCAACTTAGAGGGTCATACACTAGTCTATACCTTAAATATCCTTACTATTCCTAGCTTGTGTTAGTTTGGGTTTTTGGGTTTTTTCCCTGAAGAAACACCAGTCTCAAGGAATGTGGATATTTCAGATAAAGGCTGAAACTAAATATTGACAAACTTGTGCAAGAATATTTGGCACCAGACTACCGACTGGTGTGACACCACACATGGCATATTTTGCTCCACTATGCAATCATTTTGTCTTGGGACAGATGCCAACTAGGGACTCAGGTGAGGCCATGAAATACTGCTTTCTCTTGAGAGGGAGAGCTTTGCTGCTGTATGACAGATAGGAGAGGTATGTGGGACACCACCACGCTCTGACAAAAGCAGCAGCAGCTGAAGGGCACAGTGGTAATTTGTCTCAGTAAAGGCAATTCTGTACATGAGCAGTCCCATCTTTGCTCATAAAAGGCACTTCACAAAAATCTAACACAGGCCTTTGTGAAATAATGGCAAGACGTTTGTTGCAATAGGGTGAAGAAATCCCAATAATTCTTTAGAGAATACTGGACAGCCACACCCTGCATGTAAAAGACTAATAGATTTCTTAAAAAATATAGGAGAAGAAAGTCAAAGCTATCTCCAAGAAGCAACTCAACACTAGCTCTAAGAAAAAAAGTATCCATTCCCTACATATGCATATATTTAAAGGATCCATTTACCCATATAACTTCTTACATGGGAAAATACTATCAAAAGAATGGAAAAGGACATATTTCCATTTGTCATGTATTCTCTGACCTGCTTATCTTTCCTTCCTTTTATGTATTTACCTATTAAATCTTACTCTTCAGCTTTCTTGTCTTTCACTCCAGTCGCACTAAAGATAGGGAAGTTATAAACAGGTGTATCTTTAAATCAAGAAAAATCATCTGGTTATCTTTTAAACAGTTTTACTGATACTTACTCCCATACTCTCTCCCTCTGGGCAAATGTAACTGTACAGTACCTCAGGCAATGTCATTTTATGTAAAACTTCCCAGTGCTCTTCAAGTCATATCAACTTCTAATTATTTTTTTCCTGTTGTGAAATGAAAGATGAAAAAGAGATGCTCATCCCATGAGATTTAAATAGGGATAATGGAAATAGCTCTGCATAGTCTAGTACCTGCAGAATGAATTTTCCCATCCTGCAAAAGTTAGAGACATTAGACATTTTTCTTTTCACTCTGTATCGGGATCCGAATATTGTCCAGACTCCAAGCTTTTACAGCTAAAAAATAAATACAGTTCTATCTCAAAACAGTTTACATCCCTCAGGGTGCAAAAAGCCTTTTCAAGTCCTTGCTATCAGTCGTACCCCAAGCAGACAAAAGCCTTCCAGAAGTAACTCCCAGTCTAAGAGTGGAAAGTTTCAGTTTCACTAAATATTTGCCATTTAAAGACACTTTTCCCTCCCACCAAAGTTGCTAATAGGCATACTATTTCTCCATACTATGCTCAGAAATAGCAGTGATCAATTTATAAGAACTCATAAATAGAAAATAAAGCAACATGTAAGTAATAATGTCAGAAAATGTCTTCTTTCAGAGAGATAGCATCCCAGGTATCTCAAAAATTTTGACCACAGTTCTCTGCATGAAATATGGAATTCCTAAGGTTTTAAAATTTCATGTATAACTATGAAAAATTAGCATTTAGGTTATAGTTTTGACATAAAAATCAGCGTGATGACAGTGAGTTTGAAATGCTAAAAAAAAGGGGGGGTGATCTGCAAAGAAAGATGTGTCTCTTTCTCCATTACAAACTGAGTAAATTTCAAAACCGGCTGCAATACAGAAACCTCATCTCTGAAGACTGTAAATGCTGGGCTAGTTGTTTCACAACAAAGATACTGAAGCAAAGAATGTTCTCCTTTCTTATTGTCAAACTGGAAAGATTGATCTACTTACTTATGGTCAAGCTGGAAAGCCAAACCAAAAGTGAAATATTGCTACGTGCTTTTTAGCATCTCATCATAGGAATTAAAAAGCCAACAGAAGAAAATCTGTACTTTGCACTATGATCTATACCTCTCAAAAGATCAAATATTTTATTTTCAGTTTTCAAGACAGTACTGACAGCATTATCATACTCCTAGACAGTACTGGATTTTGTATCACAACCCCCAATATTGTCTTTACAGTTTCCACTCTTACTTCTTGTAAATTCCAACACCTCTTATTCTGACCACATGCTATTAAAAGATTTATTCCATCGCTTCTTGATCAGAGCGTAGATGGAGAGATACAGCTGGACAACTGAAACATTGGAGAAGTCTGTTCTTTAAATATTCCCTTACTATACTAGATTTAGGGGGTGAGGGAAGAAAAAAACAAAGTTGGCAAGATCATTAAATGTTGTTTAAGCTGCACCTCCTCTCTTCCCAGAGACAGAGAACATAATTACCATATCTCAATCAAGCTTAAGAGCATCCAGCTGAAGGTCACATTCAGATCTGCCTCTTGCAGCCAACAAAATGCTCTGTTGCCACTTAAACAGTCTTCTTTTCTCCCTGTGGTTTCAGAGTGACAGTATTTCCATCAAACATAAATAAGTGAGCTGAAGTCACGAGTTGGTATACAGAACTTAAAAGGTAATTGAAAGTTTCTGGAGTACTTCACTTCAGAAAGCTGTGCAATCACTTCTGAACTGAAGTGCTTGTTATGATATACAAAGCTCCACTAATTAGAATCAAGAAGAGTAGCACAAGGTGATTGGAAATTATTAGGAAAAATCGAGTTAACAGGAAGTGCAGCACATAAACCAATCGGTACTTAAAGCTACTCTGGGATATCTAAAATTAATTAGAACACAAAATGTTAAAAAGCACCTTTCCATATTACTCAAATCTCCAGAAGCAACTAATGATCAGAAGCCATTGCAGCATCGACATCAATGTCAATTAAACCTCAGGTGCTACTGGCCTAATAAAAAAAGATGGAAAATAGCCTCAACATTCCTTCCTCTCTGCCCTATTTCCACATCGTTCACACGAGCTGCTGGCTGTAACATTCATTTATTTGGTTAACCAGAGGCCAGTGAAGCCTGACAGTGTCAAAGGCTGTCCACAGATCTCACTCATATGGGTGCCTGATAGCTCCTCAGGGTAAACAACCAAAGCATCAACCAAAGGAAAGCAAGACTCACATTGCTTGTGTGGGACAAGAGTATGTCAAGAGAGGCAGATACTTGTGGGGCTGCACAGACTTGGAGTGAGATGCCCTACATGGGGCGATGAATGAGCTTAATGCCCCAGCTGCCCAGGACTCTGAGCTGTGTAACCCTCTGCTGCCATGTGCCTACTTGCAGGGTAATCATTCAGCCTTGAGAAGCATAAATTTCTGATGGAAGATAGCTTGTGTGTGTGTGTGTGTGAACTTATTGTGGCTTTTTTTTGAGACGCCTTTACTGAAGCCCCCCAAGCCTCTGTATGGAGCTGTTTTCTGCACACAAAACTGCTTAAAAATCAATTCTACCTTTGAATGAGAAAGTACAAAGGGCATGCACATGCTTTGTCTTCAAGACAGCTACAACATTTGTTTTCCAAAGATGGAATTTTATTCATATTTTATCTTTTCTTTGATAATACAAACAGTTCAGAAGCTTCAAATGAAGTATGAAAGTCCAAACACAGAAAGGTCTCAACTGTACTGTAGATAATCTCCCAGTCATTTTTCCAGGAAAGATTGATTTCTTTTCAGACTCCTTTTCTAACACATGCTGAAGCAATCTTATACTAACAGATCTCCATGCTTCCAGTACAGGATGGGGGATGATGTGATTGAGAACTGCCCTGTGGAGAAGGGCTTGGGGTGCTGATTGATGAGAAGTTTGACATGAGCCAGCAATGTGCACTTGCAGCCCAGAAGGCCAACCACATCCTGGGCTGCATCAAAAGAAATGTGGCCAGCAGGTCAAGGGAGGTGATTCTGCCCCTCTATTCCTCTCTCGTGAGACGCCACCTGGAGTATTGTCCAGTTCTGGAATCCTCAACATAAGAAGGATATGGAACTGTTGGAACAGGTCCGGAGGACGGCTACAAAGATGATCAGAGGACTGAAGCAGCTCTGCTAAGAAGACAGGCTGAGAGAGTTGGGGTAGTTCAGCCTGGAGAAGTGAAGGCTCAAAGAAGACCTTACAGTGATCTTCCAGTAGCTGAAGGGGGCCTATAAGAAAGCTGGGAAGGGACTTTTTACACAGGCTTGTAGTGATAAGACAAGGGAGAATGGCTATAAATTGGAGAGGGTTAGATTTAGACTAGACATTAGGGGGAAATTCTTCATAACAAGGGTGTTGAGGCACTGGCACAGGTAGTCCAGGTAAGTTGCAGATGTCCTGTCCCTGGAAGTGTTCAAGGCCAGGTTGGATGGGACCTTGGACAGTCTGATCTAGTGGGACGTGTCCCTGCCCATGGCAGGTGGGTTGGAACTAGTAATCTTTAAGGTCTCTTCCAACTCAAACCATTCTATGATTCTATTATTTCCATTCAATATTCATCTTTCTTATCTCTCATAAAACGAGCTCCAAAGCTTTCACTGGGAAGGTAGCTGTTTTGCAATGGAGACAGGTAATTGTTTTGAAAAAATTATCTGAAAAATTAGACATGTTTACCTTGGTGAAAAATGTACTTTTGAATGAAATTAATGTAATGCAGATTTGCAGGACTCAAGGAATTAGCTAACTTAAAAGAGCAGCTACTGTGCACGTTTGGTAATTGCTCTTCATCAGAATTGTCAAAGATTTTTAATATGCAGTTACCACACAGATTAAAAGCCCTCGAAATATGTACAGGAGGCCATCATTTCACAGCATCATTATCTGCTATTATATTTCAATTAGAGTCTATCACACCCCCCTCTGAAGAAACACAACTGCTTACAAAACAAGAGACATTACTGATAATGCTCCAGGAGTACGACACAAACATCCCGGTCTTATTCCTACAATTCATTACTTCCTCTAAATAGCTTTCCAAATTTTTTTAAGGGAAAAGCTCGTTTCATACAGGAATGTGTATCTTTGTTGACTGACTCATCCCAGCCACCCTGCTTCCAAGAAGGAAGGCAAAGGTTGCAGGCACCACAACAGACCTTCTGCACAGCCAGGCCATGGCCTCGCTCCCCAGCTATCTGATCTCAGCAGCAGCTCACGCAGGCCAACAAGTCACAGTGCACCCTGTCAGTCCCTCTAAGGACCTTGACAGAAATATGAGCACTTTTCAGGCATCAGTGCTAGCACAAACCTGCTGTACCTCTGCCTTGTGTTGCACCTGACCAGCAGATCAGGTTCAATTTGCATGGATCTGCAACAGTCCATTTGGTGTGAAATATTCTTTCAAGTATTTGAAGTTTTGCAATTTTCCATACAGAATATCCAGCAGCACTGCAGGATACACACCTCTATTTTAGCCACAGTGCTACCTCCCTCCCAAGGTACATTACAGCATCTGGCTAACATGTCTGTGTCTTGATGCAGTCTGTGACCAGCATTGCTGTATCAGTAAAACCTCAAACTCTGCTCCAGACACAGTTATTGGCATTCCCTGTTTCATCTGTGGAAACAGAAAAAAAAATATTTTACTCAATAAGCTCTCCTTCTACAAGTGTTACCCCATTAATGTACATGGTAGCTTTATAAGCGAGAGCTTTGCCCAGGACAGCAGTACAACAGCAAAGCCAGCCTCATGCAGGTTTAGCCAGAAGAAAAGTGTTCAGGTAAAAGAAGTAGTTACAGTCAAAACCCAGGCAGACAGGAGAGATGTCGTATGAAGGAGGACACCCAGAACAGCCCACAAGGATCTTGCCATCTACACTTCTGTAACAGCAGTGATGGTTCTCCAGAGATCATGAGCATTTCATCAATCATTTTGCTGTTGTACACACCAGAGACCATGAGGAAGAGATCTCAGCATCTCCCCCTCCAAACTGCCACAGGCCAAGGCAGAGGAGCATGCTGCAAAACCATTTTGGCAGAGACGCCAATGCATTTTCAAGCAATAGGTGGCACCCACAGGGGCACTGCCAGCAGAAAGGCTCTGTCAGCCACACACTGCTCGCTGAGCCACTGTGGTGGCTCCCATGGCTCACACCCTCGGTCCCTGTTGCTGTAGCCTTCAGCAACATCATGTGCCAGCTGTCTGCTGGACCACACTTGTAAAGATCATTTTGTCCTTTACAGAAAAGGGTGGTGTTTTGGAAGAATTTGAACAGAACAAACTGGATCTCATCACTGAATTTGCAGTATTCTTTGAAATCTGGATTAGAAAACTGGGAAGAAAATCATGGGTTTTACCCATGCCTCACTAGAATATTCTATGACTGATTTTAACAAGTAAATATTGAGAAAAAAACATGGTCTTTAATTAGTTAAAAAATGTAAGTGGAAGAGATGGATAGATGACATGCTACACTTAATAGCAATAAATGCAACAAAGGTCATTAAATTAGTGTATAAACAAGACAATAAACCACTGTAGTATAACCCTAACAGCCAAAATTAAGCTGAAATTCAGGCTGCAACATTGCCAACTTATTTAGTTGTTTTACACTCTCTTCTCTGTATCTTCAAATATCCCTTTCCTCCCTGCAATGCTGGATGATTATACATAACTACTTTAAAATACACACTGCAAAAATGAACCGATGAAAAACTACAAAAGGAATAAAGTTATGTGCCTATAACCACTGTTTCTAGTGCCTACCAGGCACTACAGATGGCAGTCTGCAGCTGTTCAAACTTGCTACCCACTTGAGTTAGTTGCTTTTTAAGTATCTGTACCATATAATTAGGAAGCACAGCACCACTGCGAGAACATGGATTTTGCATTTCTTGACCTTTTTCCTACTAATTTCCAGCACACTATTTAATGTTAAAATTGCACAACATGCAATGTAACAACTCCAGTTAGAAACGCACAAGTAAGACTGGTATATATGTGGTAGCTTTAATTAGCACGAAAGCATTCCAACGGGCAGATTAGATGATATCTGTATTCACAGTGGATGACTTTATTCAGTAGCCAGACATTATTTTGTAAAAGTTTGTACAGGAAACCTTTGTATATCTGCTGTAAGAAGCATTTAATAGAACAAATATTTCATTTCTTGTTATCCAGGTTATATTCAACTGCCAAAAAGTCAGCATTTACTGTTCTACAGGCACTCTGTTCACTGGGATACATTTAGTAAAAAAATTACAAACTCATACATTCACCATGTCAGTCTTGTCTTGGAAAAATGTAGTGCCAGTAATGTATTTATATTTAGAAAGTTGCTTTTATTTTGCGTAATATGTAGACTGTTGCATTCTTTATAAGCCATTTGTAATGGTAACACTGAATTATTTTTAAAGAGAGAGGTCTGTTACAATTCATAATTTCCTTAGCCAGGATAGGGTAATGTATGTTAAGGTACTGTTGCACAGAACTATCTTTTACAGTTTTAAAAATAATTACCTATGTCAGAGAGCTGCTTCTTTGTTGACTTTGTAAAGCATTTGGCATATGAGACCTAATATTGGTCGGTTTGGTACAAATTGCTAACGTGAAGCATCACTTGCCTCACACTGTGGCATATTGTGTCCGGGTAGCCACAGGTGGCTAACAAACCCTTGCCTGCAGCACTTTACTTAGACACACCGTGGAAGATTAAAACCTTAATCCTAACTCACTGAACTCATAAGGTTCATTAACTTCAATCCTTGGTTTGTGTGTGTAAGAAACACCAGCATGAGATCCGAGGTCAGGAGTTGGCCAAGCTTCACTTTCTCTGGCATGACTTCATTTTCTCACGCCAGCTAAGGTAACATCACAAAGAATAACTCAGCACAGAGTTTATACCAGATAAATACACCTCATAGAGGCAGAGGGTGTTTTGTTGTATCACCATGTTACCAATATGGCAGAAAAAAAACCCAAAAAACCAAAAGAAAAGGTTTTAACTGTTCCTTCAAGGTCCTCCTTCAGAAACTATCTCAGTGCACTTTTTAGGTCAAATTTTACTTACTTACTTTTTTTTGTCTCCAGGCTAATTTAAAATATTGGGCAATGTTAGCAATCATAGTTACATATTCCCTCTGATCGCAAAATGTCCATGTGTCAGAAAGCATACTCGGCCAGAAACCAGTCAAACAACAAGCAGAAGCGTACCAGAGACAAGTGCTCCTATTCAGCCTTACAAAACTCAGATGGTCTTTTGGGTAGGATGGGGGATGTAGTCTTGCCCAATTAATATCCATGAAGAATGAAACCTCTACAGCAGGGCACAGATATGGTGAAAAGAAAGCAAAAGGCATAATTTTATTACAAAACAATGTCACCTTCTTTTTTTCTTAAAATCAATCAAACATTAAATAAAATATCACTACTATTTTTGGTTATTTGCTTTAGGAACAGTAGCTAGCAAAATATTTTTCTTCCTTGCTGGTGATAACCCCATTTAAACCTTGCTATATTCCACCACATTTGCAGCATTAATCCAATAATTCATTCACTATGATAAAGCCACAAACCCAGAATCACAGTCTGTAATGTCTGTAATTTTGAAACTGCAAGGATGGGAAGTTTGAAACTCGCAGGCTACAGTTTCTGAAAACACCAAGAGGGGGCTGTGTGTGTGTATATATAATTATGACATTCCTACTCCATAACCATCCAAATCTTGAATCTTGCCTTGTCTGTAAGGCAAGGCAAAACCACAGAATCTTAGTAACACAAGTATCAAAATATTTCATAGGACTCTATTTGTTCAGTACACTAAAAGCTTTACTATAACTGAGTTGAATGGAGTTACACATTACACATCAGTGCCCATGTAACTTCAGCCCCATCACTAAGTGAGCTCCAGGTAAAGCATCTGAGGGTCAGTATCTACATGTACTAAGCAAACTGACTGTACTATAAAAAGTATCTCTAAAAATAACATCTCGAGGTCGTGGCTACTTCCTCCTGCCTTCTGGCCTTGCAAAACTTTATGAGGCTGCTTCAGCACTCACATCTAAGCCAAATAACATTTCTGATTGTGCAACCTGTCCCACACAGGGGGAGGACACAGTGGAGCCCTCACAAGGGCCTGTGTGACTAAAGACCTCCACCCACCAAAATGCCCTGGCAGTAAAGCTTTACATTCCTCAGATACATCTCTACAATGTCCAGTGCCTTCAACTGAAGCATGACTGAGTAGAATTTGATTAAACAATTCCTTTTATGATGTAAAGAAACAATAACTTTTATAGCTCATTTTCTTGAGTTGCAGCATCTCTAAGTTTAACAGTTTGCTCTGCCACCTAAATGAGTAGATTGTACTTGAAACAGCACTAAAAAACGCAGACGTTGAGTGACTGCAGCAATTCCTAACTGCACAAACAGCTAATTAATGCTAGGGATGAAGTATCACACTTATCAGCATAGTGCTGACCTGAAAGCAAAGGCCAGGTATTCTTTGCAAGATATCATCAGCCAGTCTTTAGAACCACATACCCTACTGGCACAAACAATCCATTGCCAGGCTCTGAAATCCATTGGTACTTCAGCTGCATGAGCACTAAGCAAACACCCAACCTTCTACCCATAACATCAGACCCCTATTTGTCTTCTTTCCTTTGTTTTACACTAACACAGTTGCAGTTGCCTCCCTCAACAACAGAATAATTAAGTCTTCCAGCTTACAAGTCATGGGGGAAAACATTTCTCTTACTTTCTAAGTCTGTCTATGCCTAGGACCTCAAGAGTTTTAGTAACCCTCTTTAGACAGAATGATCCTATAGATACAAATATATGAAGCACACCTGTAGAAAAAATGGAAACATGGAAAATGAAAACTTGTCATTTGCATCTGATAAAGCAGGCCACCATAAAATACCATTATTTAAAATATATTAAGCAGATACACTTACAATGCTGGCATTTCTAGTGTTTCTGAAGGCAGAGCATACAAAATGGATTGCATTCAGGCTATAAATCCCTAAATCTATGTTTGGACACCTAATTCAAGGAGTTAGTGCAGAGGGTCTGAAGGTTCCGTTTTAGGCCACATCTTGCACCATTTTAATCTTAGCCTAAAAATAAATTTCAAATGAATCAATAATTTTGAAGTCTTGGTGTTTGCAAATTTATCACCCAACATTGTCATTGACAGTACAGCCCTCTTTCCAGAGCAGTCAACCAGCCCATGGAAGGAGCAGGATCAGCAGAAAAGTCCTGGCCCATCTTCCTTCAGGCATGTGCAGACTAGAAAGCAGCCCCAGGAATGGGGGGGGGAACCAAACAAAAAACCACCACAGGGAAAACACTCTGGAAGAATCCATTGTCCCTCTGCAAAGCACAGTAACTTTCCTGAACAGACTAGAGCAGACCAGAAGTGCAACCAACAGACCAAAATTGTAGACTGAGCTGAACCCTTCACTGCAGGAAGAATTTAGCAGTCTTTTCCTACAACAACCTACTTAGACCTTTGTGGGTCCCATCTCTGGGTAAAAAAAAAGAATTTTACCATTATCTTTAATACACATTGCCAAAAAAAAGGCACAAAAAGCATATGCAATGGTTTTAATAACTGACAAATAGTTTCTCATATTATCTGTGAATTCATCTCTCAAAAAAAACCCCAAACCCTATGAAATCTTTGCAAATATCAGCCAAATTAATGGAGGGGAGGTGGGGTGGAGCAGGTAAGACATGAACAAGGTGGTTATTCTTTGCAAGACTACAAAAGAACTAGTTCATGTAAGCACTTGAAATTCACCTGGGGATTGCATGATATTTTCAGATACAACATGCACAAGGTTGCTCTTTGCTCACCTCATTTCTCTGACCAGGCATGGAAAAATCTCTTTGCAGCAATGCCAGCACTATATAGTAAACTAAATATTATCTTCAACCTACTGTTCGTGCAAACCAGTCTGCAAACCACATACGAACTTCTGCCTGCTTTCACCATGTCTTGAACGCATGCAGATAGCATTTTGTTCTTACCCTTTAAATATAAGAGCCACACAGCAAATAACACAGCAAAGTTCGGCACTGATGTACACGCTACTTACATAGGAAATAAAACAGGGCTTAAAATTAGACAAGAAAAGATACATACCACACACAGAAGGCTCCACTCATCCACAAGACTGGCTCTTTCTCACCCCTGGGACCTGCCAGATTTATAATCATTGGCAAGTTCTTGGATTGCCTGTGAATGTGTGTCTGTGCTAGATCAGAGAAGCTGTGTAAAAATACTATTCAGAAACCTGGGCTTCCCATGCCAGATGACAAGTTACAATAAGAGCTTGTTCTTTCCTTCTTCTCTGCTATATTATTACTGAAAACTCCACCCTGGCCATTTGGGACTGCAGGGTTTTGAAGTCAACTACGCTCACCATCAGCAGTTTGGTAACATTGAGAGGCATGCAAAGCTTAACACCATTCTGAAATGTCAGATTACAGGAGGGTTAGTCATTTAGTATTGTTAAATGTTGTGAGGATTTCAGCGCACCTATGTAAATCAAAATACAGTCTAGACAGTTTTCCTCAATATTCTGTTTTTTAAAAGTGTCATAATAAAGCACTACTGTTTTGTGTGGGGTAATGCTATGAGCCTCTCATAGAGGTCAAGGAAAGAGAACTGTCTTACTTCTCCAAAGTCCAAATATGTCTTTAAAAACCACGCAGATACAATTTCTAGATCATAAAAATGCCAGGAATTGCAGACTCCTCTTTCAATTTCAGTATTTTTCCTAGATGGACCCACTTCCCATTCGCTGTAAATTCAATGAGGCAGCTGAGTTTTTCAGATTTGTTATTAAATTCCTTCTGTCCGTTTAAGTTCTGTTGTGTGCTCAAGAAACCTAAATTTGGGGCCAAACCCCCAAGTGTAAACCAGCACACAAACTCTCAGCAAATCAGATTATCACCCAGAAAACAGAACTGTGTATTGTTTGCAAAAGCACTTTATTTTTCTCTCACACGCAGATTGGAAAACCACATTTGAGAAGACGATGGTTTCCCTTGGAGCACCACATTCATGACATGGGACAGGATGTTCCTGGCACAAGCCTTCCTGATGCTGACTTGACATCTTTTTTGTTAGGACTCTAAATTCCTATCATTGTAAACCTCACTGATGACTCAAGAGAAAAAAGCTAGTTAAAAAAAGGGAAAAAGAGAATAAAACCCTTTCAGTCATAAAGACGGGGTGATACATAAAGACACAAACCCACTAAAATTTAAAAGCAAAGTGACATCTGTTAGAGAAATGAAAGGTTATTTTCTCATTCCTGACTGCAACTATTTGGGGACAATGACACAGTCAGAAAATCATATCTTATCAAAGAAATTGCCTTTTTAAGAATAATCTTACTCTGCATTCCTTGAGGAATCAGTGTTAAACATGTCATTATACACATGCAGCTGTGGACAAACACAGTCTGACTTCCAGTGTACTAAGTAGACCAAAGGGACTGATTCCCTACAGATAAAACTAGATAAATTATTACTACTATCACAAACATCTAGAGGCATTTTAATCAGTCTTCTATCTAAAAGTGCTAAAGACAATATGTCTTATTTAATTTATCTGAAATAGAAGTCTCCCCTCCTGTCTCTGGTATAC
Source organism: Piaya cayana (assembly GCA_013389865.1). Classification (NCBI taxonomy): domain Eukaryota; kingdom Metazoa; phylum Chordata; class Aves; order Cuculiformes; family Coccyzidae; genus Piaya; species Piaya cayana. Next base: position 120,953 of record WAAB01024475.1, on the reverse strand, counting down.
CTAAAACCATGACTATCCTACCACTTCTGACAGCTGGATGTATGTATACCTCTGCTCATGCTATTTGGAACAGTAAAACCAATATAAACCGTACCCCCTAAATATCTATCAAATGTTAAGAGTAGCTTTAGCTTCTATATAAAATTTTATTTGAATGCCACAGAATACTCTTTTCTATGTCAGCATTAAATACAGAAGTACTTGAGTAATCTCAAAATTTCCCAGGCAGAGCTTTAGCCTAGAGCACAAACTAGTATCATTTTAAGACATTTACCTTAAAAACCCGAACAACCAGAGCAGCACAGATCCTGTTTTTAACTTGACGTGCAACAAGGACTACTATTGTTTATTATGTCTTTGACTCCAAGCATACTTTCCTAGCTGTGTTGAGCCCAATTCCCCAGCATCCTCCCACTTCTGTAGTCAGTTTTGGTCCAGATGAGCAATGTGTTCAAGTGCCCATCACTGTGGGGGGTTGAATCACTGTCTCTGCCTTTTTACAGCACAGCACAGGCGCTGTAGCCATAGGGAACTGGAAAAAGGACATAATTTAAACTAATTTTAAACTGAGCTAACCTGCTGTCAATGAACAGCCTCTCTCTAAGAACAGAGAAAGATGCTAGGGAGCAGAGATTCTCCTCACTTCTGCTCCCACCCAGCGCTCTCCTCAGGCTGGGGCAGGCAGAGAAGACAGAAGTGAGGAGTATAAGATAGATGAAGTAGGATTTTGCAAACTGAAGTCACTGAAAATGAGTACTAATTGTAACACAGGAAAACTAGCACACATGTGCAGCAGATAATAGTCTTTTCAACATTTCTAAAAAAAGATACATCTGATCACCACTGGAAAGCAGGTGGCAGCATTACTTTTGTGTACAGTGACCTTTTCTTCTGGCAGCAAGGCAAATCAATACAACCCTGCATGGAAATGTCAATATAAATGCTCAAAAATCATAATATTAACATTTCAGAGTCTGAGGGAGTCTCATTTGAAAACAGTGTCTGCAACAGCCTTGGCCTTTTTTTGAAATATCTATATTAAATTTTATCACTAAAAAGTTTTTTAAAACACAAGGTAAGCTGAAAGATAGTGTTTGGGGTTGGTTGTTATTTTTTTAATAGTAAACTCAATTCCATTGTGGCATTTTAACCCAACTTCAGGGGCACTAGAAATGACTATAGAAGCAGTAGAAATCTATTTGAGTTTTATTGTTCAACCTAAAAGAAATGTTTTTGTATGTAAAAAGAAAGCATTATATAGCAACTGTAGGGATGTTTTGAATTTCAGTTTAAATGTTAACAAGTCATTAGAAATACTTTACTGATGTGCTTTTAAGGCAGATGTAAAATTACACTGTATCTTCAAGATTCCTCTACAGCATCAAACAACATTATTAAGCAAAACAGACTTCTGTAAATTCCCTACATCCCCTAAAACTAAAACACATCTAGAATTTAGCAGACTAGTCATTTGGAAGCACTATGGTGAGGCAGATCATATAGTCTTGGCCAGGGGAGAAGCCATAAAATGTAACAGACCAGGAACAAAAGCAAGAGAGTCTTATCAGCATAGTCCAAAATACAGCTTAGACTAGGTAGCACTGCACAACCAGGATAACCAGACTTTCATAACGACATCATCTTCTGAGAAGGACCCTCAGAAATGGAGACCACCAAAAGGAGTATGGTGTACAGATACAAAAATACAATTTTTTTCCAGCATAGTTCCTTTTTACCCCTCATGGAATAGATAAATACATTACTTCTGTCTTCAAATTAATTCACTTTCTGTACTTCAGAAGTGACATCCTCAGGGAACTCTTTCTTTTAAGCTAACGCACAAAAAGGGCCAAAAAAATGAACTAAATGTCTCTCATGTTTTCTTAAGTCCTATAAAATATTACTAATTCCCGATAATTTTTTTCTTTTAATAGCTCTGCCTGCATGCAAATGCTCCTGTAAAACTAACAGGACCAGCATGACATGAATTAAAGAAAGCCCTCCAAGTTAATCTAATACATGGTTGTGATAACTTAACATACTACGCCTTTTCCATAAAAATTCCCAAACTTTATTCCTGTCATTTAAACTGAAGTATCTCAGGCATGGTTTGCTGGAAAGTATACCTTTTCAACTTCAGTTTGGTTTGGGGTTTTCCTTTTGTCTACACCTGATGGCAGGGAGGTATGAAATAAGTGCAGAAGTTGGTCAGTCAAACAAAACTCATTTCAGTCATATTGTTCACCCTAAGAAATCTTGCATAGCCCAGGAAATTTTAATCCTGAATTGGAAATACTTAGCCAGTGGCAAAAGGTCATTNCATGTTTTCTTAAGTCCTATAAAATATTACTAATTCCCAATAATTTTTTTCTTTTAATAGCTCTGCCTGCATGCAAATGCTCCTGTAAAACTAACAGGACCACCATGACATGAATTAAAGAAAGCCCTCCAAGTTAATCTAATATATGGCTGCGATAACAACTTAACATACTACACCTTTTCCATAACAATTCCCAAACTTTATTACTGTCATTTAAACTGAAGTATCTCAGGCATGGTTTGCTGGAAAGTATACCTTTTCAACTTCAGTTTTGTTTGGGGGTTTCCTTTTGTCTACACCTGGTGGCACGGAGGTATGAAATAAGTGCAGAAGTTGGTCAGTCAAACAAAACTCATTTCAGTCATATTTTTCACCCTAAGAAATCTTGCATAGCCCAGGAAATTTTAATTCTGAATTGGAAATACTTAGCCAGTGGCAAAAGGTCATTTGTCTTCTTTTGACGTCATCTACCTGGACTTGTGCAAAGCACTCGACACTGCTCCGCATTACAGCTTTTTCTCTAAATTGGAGACAGGGATTTGACACGTGGATAGTCCCGTAGATAAGGATTTGGCTGGATGGTCCCACTCAAAGTGTTGCAGTCAATGGCTCAGTGTCCAAGTGGAAACCAATGATGAATGCATTCCTCAGGGGCTGCTATGGGGAGCAGTGAAGTTTAACATCTTTGTCACAGACATAAAGAGTGAGATTGAGAGCACCCTCAGCGAATTTGCCACACCACCAAGCTGTGTGGCATAACCCACGTGCTGGAGGAAAGAAATGCTATCCAGAAGGACCTTGACGGGCAGGCCTATGTGAACCTCACGAAGTTCAACAAGGCCAAGTGCAAGGTCCTGTACCTGGGTCAGAGCACTCCCAAGCACACAGACTAGACAGAGAACGGACTGAGAGCAGACCTGAGAAAGACTTCAGGGTGTTGGTTGATGAGAAGCTCAACATGAGCCTGCAATGTGCGCTCATGGCCTGGAAGGCCAACTAAATCCTGAGCTTTATCAAAAGAAATATGACAAGCAGGTTGAAGGAGATGACTCTCCCCCTCTGCTCTTCTCTGGTAAGAGCCAACTGGAGTACCGTGTTCAGCTCCAGGGCCTCAAACATAAGGCCATAGACATCTATCTGGAGCACCTATCTTCTGAAGACACTTGAGAGAGTTGGGGTTGTTGCCTGAAGAGAAGGCTCTGGGGGGACCTTATAGCAGCCTTCCAGTACTTAATGGGGGCTTACAAGAAACCTGGGCAGGGACCTTTTAGGGGGGCTGGTGGCAATAGGACAAAAGGTAATGGCTTTAAACTGAAAGAAGGTAGATTTAGATAAGTTATTAGGAAAAAAATCTTCACTATGTTTGTGCTGTAATGGGTTGCTCAGAGAAGCTGTGGATGCCCCATCCTTGAAAGCGTTCCAGGTCAGGTTGAATGGGGCTTTAAGCAACCTGTTCTATGGAAAGGTATCCCTACCCATGGCGGGGGGTGGAACTAGATGATCTTTAAGGTCCCTTCCAACCCACACCATCCTACAATTCTGTGATAAAGTACATACTTTGAGAGCCCATTTTAATATTCACTTTTCCAGCATGAAAGCACTCAGAAGCTGCAGTTCCTCTATTGGCCCTCCAAAAAGATGTCTCAGTTGTACAAAGAGAAAAGGAAACATTACACTGTGGATTCAAATTAGCTGTCAAGAAACAAGAACATAAATCTGACTTAACAGCGTAATTTGGAAACGTGTTCTGGGCCCACCCTTGGCAATAACACTTCAGCTGAATTCACGTTGTAGCAATATTTAAAACAGCTGAGCAACTTTGGTTCTCCACCCAGCTAAACAACACAAAATCATGGCATTAAATGAAAAACGACGACACATATTTAAGTGAGAGAAACCGTCTAAATTTCTGACATTTTTCATCTTCACTTTTTTTTTTAATCCAAAAGACTTTTACATTATTTTTTTAAATAACTTACAGGATCAAAAGGAAAATAAATGCATAGCTTCAAAACCTTAGAATATAATCTCCCCATGTTGCGGAAGAGTTCATAGTTGTAAAGTGCTGTAGATACGAAAACACATCAGACAAATAATCTAGTAACTAACTTATTTTTCTGTTTTATTTAACAATACTCCAGGCTTTGAACATTAAATAAAAACTTCACAGACAATGGGTAGGACTAACAATGGCTTTTTTCTTTTTTTCTTTTTTTTCCTTCTCCTTTTCTTAAAAGAATGCTGAGACACATCAATTGAACCAACTACAGTTTTATTTTGGATACCAAAAAATAAAAAGAAGCTGTAAGGAAGAGAGTAGTGCATTGCACTGATTTCAATAAAACTGCTTGTAAGCATCACTGCATATATTTAGCCCTAGAAGGACAAAGATGGAAACAGGAGATGTATGCTGCCAAGAGGGGTAGGCTGAACACGGACCCAGGGAGCAACGCTCTGGACTTTGCCTTGGTTGCGAGGGCATAGCTCTGAATAATGCCTGTGTAAGGGAGAAAGTGCATGCCTTGTATTTGCACAGCTCCTCAAGGGCTAGTGGTGGTGGAAGCAGGTGCAGGTGCTACAAGCGAATGCAATCAACACCAGCTGGCACTCAGCGGACATAAAAATGAAGACGTCTTCTTGATAGGGATGTCACAGGCGCTCAGGTAACATCAGAAATGGATCTGTTGTATCTCGCTACCTTTCATAATTTCATTTTACTACCCTCATGGGTAGCCTACATACCTACAAGAGTTTAGGCCAAGCCTGTGTTTTGCACCTTCGGCAATCACTTACACCTCATCAGTGGATGTGGTGAACAGCAACATTCAACAGGACGCACTGTGAGTGTAATTTGTACAAGTGCAAACTAATCTTCAGGGGGCCGGAGAGTGACAATCTGGGCTTAATGACAGTCAAGCACAGGCCACAGCACCTGTTAAAATACATTTCCCCTGTGCTTAAATGTGCCAAGTAATTAACTAAAATTTACTCCACTTCTCCTTTACTGTAATCTCTGCCCTTTCTCCCCACTCACTACATAGAAAACCACAGGGGTTTCAAACTTGAAAAAGCTATTAATCAAAAACATTTTAAAAATCAGTGTAGTGATTAATTCCATCACAATTCTCATTTTTGCATGTTGCTGTTGGTTAGGACCTTTCTACAACCAAATGTCCAGGGGTACTAACATGATAAAAAAAACAACTTTCTCCCTCCAAAGCAGTAACATCAAGTCTTTAACAGACCTCTCTCCAGAAAAGTTGTGCTCAACATAGTTGAAGACTAAAGCCAGGGTCGGGGGTGAGTCATCAGTAAAAAAATTAAACCCCAAGTAAACCTGAACTGTATCTGGACAATGCCAAGAGTCCTCCTCTGCACCTCAGGGAAAATAGCTGGCTGCTATCCCACTTTGTGCCAAGTATGAACTCTAATCTTGTTTATGACCTGCAGTATTTCATAAGACTCGAGGGGGAGTTAGGTTGGTTTTCTTTCTTGTTTGCCAAAGTCTTGAAAGGGTTTAAAACACTTAGGTGTAGAGACACAAAGGGAGCAATTACAATACACAACAACTAATAGGAAACAGTACTGAAACATTAGACTGGACCGGGCCAAAGTCCACTCTACAAACTGAACCAGAAAAAAGCAGGAGGGAAAAAAAAGACTTTTTAAGTGCTAACGTAATAAGAAACAATCTTAAAAACTCACTAAATACATGTGGGGAAACAGAGATGTCCCTTTCTTTTAAATATATTTACATAATATTAAAGCTTTTTATTTTGCTTTTCTCACCAACAAAAATTTCTAGGTACCCTGGGCAAAGTCCCCATTTAAATTAAGAGCTTAAGGATTTTATAATATAGACAGATTGTTAAGACCCACGGCCCATACATGTCTTCCCACACCCTCTTTCCCTCCCTCTTTCCTCCTTTCTTCCTCCCTCTACTGCAGAGGGGCCTGATGCCTTGCCTGCTTTGCACTGCGTGGCATCAACCATAACATCAGCAAAAGGTAACACAATGCAACCCTGACCCTGTGCATTCTGTAGAATGTGCACATTGTAAAAGCACAAGAGACCACAATCAGGGCTTGCCTAGATTTAAAAAAAAAAAAAAAAAAAAAAGGTTTGCCATTTAGCTCCAGTAGTTAAATGGTAAAACCAGACTAATATGGACAGAGTAACACCAGTTTAGAAGTGTTTATACCATTTACACCACACTGGAAAGGAAAATAACTTATCCTGGTATAACTGCATCCACACTACAGCCTATGCCAGCACAGTATCAGCTAAAATAATAATACATCTGTCTCCTAATTGACAGAAGTATATCAGCTGAACTTCTCTAGCATAGACCAGGCCTAAGACATGAGGTAGTGAAAAAGAAATTCAGGCTCAAGATCTTTTTTCATTCCATAGCATTGATAAACTCTAAAAACACTCACTGCTCAGATTTATGGATTTTAAAAATAATGTTTTAAAATCCAGAATTTAAAGCTAACATCCTGAGTCACACAGGATTTACAAATGGAGGCATAAGCCTCAAAAACTCCCTTACTCAGAGTCCTAATTCAGGAAAGTATTTTTATGATAGAAAGCATGTATGCATGTGCTTGTTTCCCACTGAAGCAAGTGGAAAGCAAGCATATGCACAAGTGCTTTCTGAAATCTGGGCCACAGTCAGAAATCATGGTCTTCGTAGAATTTATTTCCTCATTCATTTCAGTGCTGTTTAATCACAAGTCATTCATGTTTTAAGACAGTGGGAAAAACATAAACAATGGCAGCTAAATCAAGTTTGCTACAACTGTTCAATATTTACAGCATTCTTAGCATAAAACAGAAGTATTTTTGGTAAATTAAGTCAAATACTTTTTTTTTCTCCACTAAATGTACCGCAGCAGTCCTGTTAAACAAACCCACTGTCTCGGATATTAAAGAAATTGTTGTTTACATTTACTGAGTCATTTAAATTAAAAATGTGTTCTTGTTCCAAACCCCATTCTCCTTCGTCTTCATCCTCCGGTTCTGCCTCAGACCCATTCCGACTGTTTTCATACAAAAAGATCTGCTCATCCACATGAGCTGGGGCTAACCGGTTTCTCTTTGCACTCACAACATTAGCAGAAGAACCAAAAAGGCGTTCAGGGAAGACCCTTGTGGCCAGAATACACCAGTATTTTTGAAGAACCTTTGGTAAAACTGGAAACAGTGCTAATCTGTCAGACCACCACTTCAACGGGTCTTCGTTCAAACCAAGGACCTTTTGTGACTTGAAGTTGCTCAGCTCCTCAATGATCTGAGCATGCCATTCCTCTTGGTCTTCCACTCCTCCTGTCTGGCAAAAGATCTCTGCAAGCATGTTGTTGATGACACTGGTAGGAGGAGGAGTAGAAGACATGATGATTTTTTTCACTGGAGGCTCTTCTGAAACAGCAAAAAATTTCTCTTCAGTCCGAAAGGTATTTTCTTTTACTTTCTCCAACAGGCTTTTTGCTTCTTCCACCACTCTATTTTCAACCTGCTGCCGCTCAAAGGCTGAAAGAAAAGGCAGCTTTTTGTAGCGGGGATCCAAGAAAGTTGCAACATTGAGAAACATGTCTATCTCAGGCGTGTGCTGGTAGGTGGCTGACAACTCTTTAGCGATCACCTCCTTTGCCATGCTGATTTCTTTCAAATCATTCTCTTTGATGTTCAGGGTAGTATTCAGAAGCATGTGGAGAAGTGGTTTCACCATGCTTATTGTCGGGTACTTTGAAGCAGACATCATCTCTGCAACCTGCTTGAACGGCTGCAGCAGCTCTACCAGCCCTTCGATTGTATTCCACTCACTGGCTTCCAGCATGAGGTGGTGGTTGTTGCTGTCCTCCACAAGAACAGCTGCGATGACAAACTGCTGCTCCTTGAGGCGCTGCAGCATAGCAAGCGTGCTTCCCCACCAGGAAACACGGTCACTTACCAGCATGCAGTGGAGAATATTCTGCTGTTTCTGCTTCTCACTCAGCATGTACATCGCGACTGTAGACTGCTGAAAATACTCCACTAGTTTTCGGCACCTGGCAAGAAGGCCGCTGAGTTTGGGGAGCTGAAAAGCTTGTTGTATTCCTGTGTTAAAAGTGTGCCCCAAACAAGGCATCTGTATGGGAATATCTAGGAGAGAGCAAGCTTTCACGATGTCTTTACCATAATCTGTTGTAGCACCAAAGACTTTTGAATTGATCCCCCACTCAATGAACGTTTCATAAAGGACTCGTGTAATAGTCTCTGCAGTATTATCCTCCGGTACTTCAAATGTTTTTAAACACCGTGAGTTCACCACCAGGCAGTTAGCAGGACTACTGCTGAGAAAGTGAACTGCAACGGTTACGTATGACCTGTTCTGGTTTTCACTCCTCCACATGTCTGTGGATATGCCACACCACAGAACCTCGGTGAGCTCTTTCAGCACAATTTCTCTAATGGCACTGTACTTTTCAGGAATAGCTTTTGAACAGAAGTACTTCCGGCTTGGAAGTTCATATCTGGGGTCTGCTGTTCTCAAGAGGGCCTTGAAGGTGGGTTCATCAACGATAGAGGATGGATACATGCCCTCACAAATTAAGCTGATGACTGCAGATGTGAGTTCCTGGTGCTTTTTGTTTTCATAGTTCTGGTAGGTCTTCATAATGAGGCTATCTTGAACGACCTGCTGGGATGATTCTGGTTTGATTTTTGAAAATGCAGTGGCAAAGGCTTCCCTCATTTGCTCAGTGTTACTTTTCACAAATTCGCAGAACTCATCGGGGTGGTTTTTCTCAAGGTGGTAGGAAAGGTTGGATGTGTTTCCTGAATAGGCAATCTGTGCCATGCAAATACGGCAGTAGATCTTCTTCCACTGTAATATGCATCCTTCTGCATTGGTATCAAACCCAAAGTACTTCCACACTTTACTCTTTGCTCTTGGGTGAGCCACTAACTTTAGGTCTGATGGGGAACCTTCTAAACTTTTATTCTCCATTGCTTCTTGGCCACCGTCCCACCTTTTGATCCTTCACTCATTAATGAGTACCTGATAAAGGCAGTAAGATAAAGATACAATGAGAAAGCACAAGTTTGACCACACTTAACTATGTGAAATCAACGTTTCTGCAAACAAATCAAGAAACCTACCTTACTAATTACATTTGCAAATTTAAAGATGAGATTTGCAGGAAGTGTGACCTATGCGAAGCCCAATGGAATGCCAAAAATCAAAAAGGGGTTTAATATATCACATTCTCCTGTGAAACTGTGCTAGAAGAGCTCAGTAAATCTTGTTTCTGGAGTTAGATAATTCTGGGTAGAAAAAGTGTAACCACCACCACAAAGTTGATATATTACTGTCATGCAAACCAGTCATCTGCTATAGAATTTTCCTGCCTCCGAAGTTACAGTTAGGGCTAGCCTAACATCCTCTTGCCTAAGAGTTACTGAACTTTAGTGTTAGCATTTATTTCAATTGAAACCTGACACTAAGGAGCAAAGGTTCTCTTGTTTGTTTATTTTGAAAAAAGTTTTGTTAGCTCTAAGTGTTTCAGCATTTCCTTTAAAAAAACCCCAACAACATAAAAGAATCTGTGATGCAAATTATGGCATTAATCTGCTCCTCTGAAATGTAAAGACGCTTTCTGACTGAAATAAAAGGAAAAGGAGTTTGAACCTACATGCATATCAACAATATGCATCTGACACCATTCCTGTCCTTCTCTTTCCAAAATCAAAGCCATCTCCTCAACTACTAGTTCACAATCGTGGTTCCTGGAATAACAGTGTATTATAATTACAGGAAAAGCAGACAGAGAAGCATTAATAAATGTTATTATCCCCATCAGCTGGAAAATAATTTTGCTGTATTTTCTTCAAAAGGCTACAGAAATTGGGAGGGGGTGACACTCTAGAGATGAGCATGGTGATAAGGCACAGGAAAACACTTCTTGTGCAAACAGTCGCACGCAAGCACAGCTTGAGGCCTGCAGTGTCTCTGTGCACAGTGCCAGCAGCCAGCACCGACTAGACCTCATTTTGCTACACAGAAACTCCAAGTCATGGCACATCAGGACTGCCCACTGATGCTTCTCCACTTTTTCCACACAACCAGCCAAGCCACTGTGACAGTAACAAGCCCTTCGGCAGGGGCTTGGCCAGGATTAGGAAGAAGGAGGAAACCATCACTTACACACGATACAACCTCCTCCACAAAAATCCAGGGAAAGAAAGATGGAAAGAAACATCAGGAGCATTCCTGTAGCCAGCCTGAAAGCAGTGGCACTGCTCCTTTTCTGTTTGCTCAGAGCTGCATCTGCGCCCAAGCTCAGATATCCACAGGTGGTAAGACTGGACGGTTGGGGGAGGAAGAAATAATCTGAATTTTTCATACTGCTGAAAGGGATTATCCCAAAAGAACTGCATGAGTGCAAGCAGGCTTTCTGCTGTTGATGAACATCCCAAGAAAAGATGTTGTCTCTCCAAACTATAGCTGGTATTTTGCAGCACTAACTGAATGAAAAAACAAAGACAGGTTTACCAAGACTAAACATACTTATTTACACACAGCCATTGGTTTGGAAGCAGAATGAGAGATGCAGGGCAAGCATTTTACTGGATTTGTTCTCAAGATTTACTTCTGGGTGTAGACCTTTTATTTTTCTCCTGAGGGGGGCAATGTCCTGACTACTAATGTTCCCTCCACTGTGATTCATTCAGTGTCTTCTAAGTTGCCAGGATAAACTATTGATCCAACACGGTAATGCTGCCTAATTCCAAAGATGTGCATACCAACAGCACCAAGGTATTCAATCCCATAAAAACTGATGATTTTGAAAGACGAAGTGGTGTAATGTACAATGATGTAACCCTGCCATAGCATCAGACTGTGCATTGACAAGATATGTTTTATTAGCATGTAACATTACTGATTTTAGATCCCTTCATTCAATCCATGGGTATGGTGTTTTAAGGAAGTATAAAGGTTCCAACTATTTCATTAAATCTTATAGTTTCCTTTGCAGTTACGTGACAGTTCCTGAAAGCACGGAGGAAAGCACTGTAATAAGAGAGCTGATGTGTCTTTAATATTTAAAATTAGTATGACACAATGTGGATCATAAAAAGTTCATCACAGACAGATAAAATACAAGTTATTTTAGAGCAAGGGAGTGTTACAGACTCACCCCACCCTTCATCTTATGCATGTTACAGCTTTGCCATCATTTTGAGATGGATCTGGCACTTAGCGAGTGGCACAGAGTACCATTGCCATAGTTAAGGCTGTGCCAGCAAACACAGCCTTTATTATAATGCTGTAAACCACACTTCAGCTGTCATAATAGCTCAAATATAAACTGCTAATCATCCCTGCCTCTCCTTAAGTGTTTTACAGCATAACTGGCACTATGAGAAACAGAAAAACCCCGCACTTCTAACTTTTCTTTAAGAGGAGGTAAATTTTAACTCTTTCAGTGGTTGCAGCGTTCATAGACCAGGCTTGGCAAAAACTAGAGCAGCTTCAACTCTGTGTCAAACTGAAGACACTGGCACCTTGCAGAATGAAATCCATTGGGAATGAAGCATCTCACTGCCTTTGGGAAGCACCACAGCTTGTTACAAGGGCAGTTGATGGAAATGCTCTCTTTTAGCTTGCTGAAGTTTCCACAATAAGAAGCTAGTGCCACTTTTGTTTGCCGAAAACCCTTCTGCACACAGAAGCCTTCAGGCCTTTTCCTTTCACTCTTGAATTCCCACCCACACTAAAACAGAGCGCAACTTTGGAGAAGCTGCTGTTTTCTTTGCCTCCTGCATGCAGCTGGCCGACTGCACTGACCCATACAAGGATCAAGGCTTTTAAAAGCTTGAAAACAGGAGTCTCACAAGCCTTGCATCAGACTCAGTTGCCACAGGAGGAGAAGGAAGGGCCCAGGTTTGCTGGTTTCCCACTCTCCCCAGGGCGGGCTATGCTGCTTTTCACACCTCAGACCCCTCACATTCTCCTAATACAAACCCACCACTTCCCTCTCCAGGACATGGCTTGGGCCAAAATACTGAAAAGCCCGCAATGACGCACACTGTGAAGGGCAGCAGTGCTAGTCTTGCACCAGGAAGGGCTCCATTTCTCCAGTAGAAAATAAAATAGGTTCAAAACTTGTACGAGAGTCACTCAGATTGTGAAACCAAAAATGGGAATGTGAGGAAATGTTGGCTTGTGCAGTCATCCTGCAACATTAGTTCTGCCCCCTTGTGCATGTACAGCGATGGCACCCTCTCTAATTACACGGTAGGTATCGTTGAAGCACAACCCTGGCCTTGTTCACCACAGGGGCAACTATAAAATGAGTGTTCCCTCACTTTTGAAATTATCTATATAACCCTCCCAGGTACATGCGTGGGGGAAAGGGATTCATTGTTAGATGCAACTATATTTCTGCCTGCTGTTAATCTTTCCTACCTGGTTGCTTCTCTACACATCTCTGGATGTTTTACAACCTAAAGCCTGTACAGCTTTGAGGAGGAAATGCCTCGTCTACCATTATGCTTTATTCAGATAAAACGAAAGCCCTCAATACATGAAGCAAAACTAACATTTTTCAATTAATTGTAAAGCAACTCAGTACAAATAGCAATACTGAATAACTAGAAATTGAAGGAAATTAAAAACACGCATGAAATTTCAATCACTTTTAAGAACAGGAGTCATCAACATCTTCTGAACCTCAGCTACGTAACCACATTCTTCAGAGCTAGTTTGCTACACATCACAAGTACCAAATATAACCATAAAAAAACCCTACAAACGTTCAGCATTTAGTCTTCCCCTACAAAATGTCTAAGAAACATGTACAGTAGAAGAAAAAATGCAGGAAGAAGATGCCAAATAAATTCCTTAAGAAGCTTTTAAAACAGCAGAAGAAATTAATATTACCACAGGAACCATTTACGTTATCAGTAAAATGACTTTTAGTGACATTTCCAGTGTTAATATGCTCAATTTAATATTAGTCTTTTATCAATCCACTGATTAGATTTTTGTTTTTAAATAGCTGTTTACATCAAGATCTTTAGTAATGCAAGTTTTTTTTTCTTTCCAACTAATTAAGGTTAAGCATTGCAAAAAAAAATCCAGCGCAGCAATTTCTTATGAAACTATTGTTTAGAGCACTGAACACTAACACAGTTTAGACTACATATCAGCAGTTATATCATTTATGCAATTAGTACTTGGAAAAATGTTTTAACTTAAGTTTTACGTAAGTTCCCCCTTCTGCACACTGGTTTTAGTTAGCAAAGCTATCACTGACTATACAAGGTGTGTCCTCTCAGCTCTTTATTTCCCTTCTCTGAGCTTCAAGATCAGAATCTCAGACCAGCTTCCCTACTCTGGACTGGACTGGGAGGTGGTGGTGGAGGGGGCTCACTTCACTAGTGAATATTACTGTTTTTGGTTTGCAACTCAAAATATTTACCAAGTTATTGGATTCTATCTATAAAACTCAGATGAACCCCAGTAGACTGTGACAAAACAGACAGGCACTTTTAAAAGCATGTAAAACACGTTCTAAGCGCATGCAACTCTAGGAAAGGGTAAAGAAAAATAAAAGAAAATTTAAATTAATTCGGTTAGTTGGATTAAAACCCTGCACACTTCCCAGCATGTGCAAGAAAGCAATTTTTTCTTTGAAAACTCAGGGGCAGAAGGGCTGCACTGGCAACAGACCCCTTCACTCATCCACAGAGCTCAAGGACAAGCCAGTGGTCATCCCCCTGTTTTAAACTTTTCACAAAAGAGCTGCACAGCGATACCGCATGAAGAGCTGGAATTCTGACAGGACAACGGGGAGCAAGGAGGAAGGATCAGAGGTACATCTGACATTACTGCCCTGCGCTTCCCAGCCCTGCTTCCCCCCTTCAGGCTCTTCCCAGGAAGGCATCTTGACAATAAAACACCTGTACTAGTGAGATTACAGACACCCCCTCAAAATTTTGCAGAAAATTTTAACTATACGTACCTTTCTAGCTTACTATCTGGAAAAGTTACCTAGCATTTTCTTAGAATAAGTGTAGTTTACTGATCTAAGTTTGAATTAAGCATGTTCAAACCAACACTTTTACTTTTTTATTTGCGCTGCAGTAGCTATTTTGAAGTTATTATGAAAACGGGGTTAATCTTGGTAAAAAAGTTCCTGTTGACAAGCTGAATCACTTTTTTAAGCAATGGCTGGACACAGTGAGTCAAAGCAAGGCAGCAGGTAACTGCCAAGAGGCAACTGCACACAAACAACTATCTGTGAAGGAAACTTCTCATCCTTGGAAGAAACCAACCCAAGCTAGGGCTGAAAGAAAACTTTCTACATCTGTCAAATCTGCCGTGGCCCTACTTGGGAAGCTGACATTTCCTAGGTTGGATCTCCACCGCTTTCCTCTGCCATGTTCAAATTGAACACTTATTTTTTTAATAGCAGCTAAGAACGGACTGCAACAGAACTCTGGGTCACATTTTCATGATGCAGTTTCTTTGCGGTTCAAAAAAAAAGGTTTGGAAAGTGTTACACACCCTAGGCACAATACCCAGCTTAACTCTGCCAAGAAAAACTAACGCTAGAAAAATGTTCAGATGACTTCAAACTGTACGCACATGTGCCCTTTTTGTCACCAGGGTTCTCTTGTTTGTTTGGAGGTTTTATCTGTCTCTTGAGAATGAAAAAGGAGAACTCCTGCCTATCCCAGAAGCACTAGGAATGAATAAAAAGTAGACGAAATGCTATCCAAGGAAGCCACGTGTGACGAAACACACAAATAAGCTTTAACTGCGTGGTGTACTTGTCCCATCTTCTCCCCAGTGCTTCAGATATTCTCTAAAATAATTTCCTCATCTGCCTCATTTCCTTATTGAAACACTATGCTCTTTCTATATATATAAATATATATATATTTTACTGTTCCTTTGGTTAAAAGTATTGACAGGGCCACAAAGGCTCACTTGCTGCTAAGCAGGGAAAGTTAAAGGCACCGACTTGCACGCAGCTGTGTACTCAGCTCTGCCAGTATCGTAAGTGTCTCTCCCGACTCATAGTTTGCGCAGAGTTTGTAAACTCAGAAGCGCTTTAAAGTCTTCAAGAGTAACACGAAGAAAGAAGAAATTCAGATCTTTGTCTTCTGGCAAACTCAAAGTCTCCTCTAGCGAGTACCACGCCGGTGATTCAGATCGGAAAAGTGTGAAAGCACAAACCGCTTTAACAAATAACTAATCTGAAGCCTCCTCTGAGGAAACTACTAGCGTGACTCGCTCGTCAGCTTAAAGGCTGTCAGGGAGTGACAGCCGGCATCCCCTCCATCCCTCGGAGGGGAGCGTCGGGGACCGGGAACGGCGGCTGCAGCGGGAGGAGCCGCCCGCCGCTATCTGCCCTGCCAAGCACCTACCTGGGGCCCGAGGGAGGCTCCGAGCCGAGGTCTGAGCCGGAACCGTCAGCGAGCAAAGAAAAGAAGAAGAGGAGAAACGGGGACCCCCTCCCCGCGGAGCCCTCCCGACCCGCACCCAGCCCGGCGCCAGGACCGGCCCCCGCCCCGCCCCGCGTGTCCCGGGAGCGGAGGGGCCGGGGCGGGGC
>WAAB01024475.1:91415-104402 GCA_013389865.1 Piaya cayana | reverse complement strand
CCGAGAACTGACTCTCTGTTCTCTTCCTCCTCTGCGGCCGAGCAGCTGCAAGGACCGATTTCTCCCGCACGCACAAAGCCTTCCAGCCGCTAAAATTCTGCACCAGCCTCGTAAACGCTTCCTTCACTGCGGTACCTAGTGCACCGCGGGGCTTATCTGGAAAGTTTTCAATCCTCAGCCTGATTTTTGAGACAGAAAGGCGGCTGGTTTTCGCCTACGGGAAATACAACCGCGCACGGACATCGTGGTT
Source organism: Piaya cayana (assembly GCA_013389865.1). Lineage (NCBI taxonomy): Eukaryota > Metazoa > Chordata > Aves > Cuculiformes > Coccyzidae > Piaya > Piaya cayana. Next base: position 104,152 of record WAAB01024475.1, on the reverse strand, counting down.
GCCCGTTCGCAGAACTGGCAGCGTTTCATAAATGCAGATCAGCCTCGATATCGATACAAAACAAAACAAAAAAAAGATGATCAGTCATTTCACAAGAGGAGACGTTGACCTATATATTCAGTTTCAAATCCTTGGGTAACGTTTTGTCTTTTAAAGATTATGGGGAGACTTGTGGAAGTGCATGTGAAATGTAATTTCCTTATCCCCTTAAAAACGTTAAATCTCGGAATCTTAGAATCACCAGGTTGAAAAAGACCCACCGGATCATCTAGAAAAAAGTACAACTAACAATAAACTTCTTCAATGTCAGAGAGCTCAGCAGAATGGCTGAGAGAACTGGGGTTGTTTAGCCTGGAGAGGAGGCTGAGGGGAGACCTCATTGCTCTCTCTAACTACCTGAGCGGAGGTTGTAGGGAGTAGGATGCTGNGGGCATGGTTTAGTGTTTGAAAGGAATAGTTGGACTTGATGATCCGGTGGGTCTCTTCCAACCTGGTGATTCTATGATTCTATGAACTGACTCCCTGTCTTCTATCAGAAATATGCATGAAGTAAAAGCATAGTGTGTAGTTGCTCTGGGACAAAGCCAATGATTCAATTTTGTGTATCTCTGGTGAATTACTTGTTTTTATTAACACATGGAATTATGCAAATGTAAATAATAGAACATCACAAAGTCACATCAATGAAGGTTTCAGTCTTAATGTACATTGTTCTCAACCATGCTCTGAGTGGTAGAAAGCGCATCACATAAAAGGACATGAAGGATTAGTAAAGGTGAATTATTACTCCAGCTTATCTTGGCAAAAATCAAGTCTCGACTCCTGTATGTTGCTTTACATCCTTTCCTCAGAACTAGAGCATTAACGAAAGCCCTTTGCAACATTAAACTGTGAAAGTTGCCTGCAGTGTATTTACATGATCTCTATATTCATATACCATGCTTTCTCAGGTTTCCTAGTATAATAAAATCAAGCTACAGAAGTAAATACTCCTAGGTCTCTTTTTTTTCCCCAGACAGCACTGTCCAGAGAATTAGACTAAATGAAGAACAACAATGAGTTAACATTATGGTCTTATTGATCCCACTACTTTTTCTCAAGGTGTTAATTTTCAACCCTCCATGAATACAGCTTCAAGGAAAGGTGGAAAATTTGTTTAAGCATTTTAATGTATTATTGTTTCTAAAGGCTGATGGGACATGCAGTGGAGGAGAAACAGAAAATACTAATAAAAGGCTCTTTCTTGGTTTTCTAGAGTCACCATCTTTACTTTTCACTGGTATTTTGTTTTGGTTTGTTTTTTTCTTGCAATCATGAACTGCGAAGTCTTGAGTATTCATGCTGGAATCTTGATACCTCACTGAGATGTTACTACCTCAATATTTTAGGTATCTGAGCTCTAGAATGGACAAAAGGAGCAATCTAATGGTGTAAGCTTTGCTGTATCGGCAGCAGGCAGAGAGAGGCACTTCTGAAGACCTGTAGAAGATGACTGCTTCCTTTGAGGTGCTTACAGTGTTCCATTCTTTCCACTGACTCCAGGTGGACTCACAGAACCAGTGAGCAAAGCCAGCCTGTGGCTAGACCACAGATATCCTCTTGGAAACTCCTCAGAAACACTAGAAACAATCCATCCACATACTCCAGTCTATCTGTCCCTCCTGCAGGACTGGCACCGATGAAGCAGTACGTGATCACAGCGCTTCCACCCACGTTTTGCGTAAAGATGCATAAAGCCATAAGAAAGGAAGTGGGTAGTGTTTCTAGGCTGTAATTAAGCCCTTAGCGCAAACTTCCCAGCAGGGATAGTCACCAACCATTAGGTAGTGTGAATGGTAGGTGTCAGTGCTGAGAGCCTATGCAGCCAGGAACACGAGTCAGGGGGCCACATCAGAGCAAACAAAAGTGAACTCACGGTTAGCCTAACAGTTCAGACATTTTCTGGCTCAGGATGGAAAGTTATGAGGTTATGCCTTGTTTTTCTCATTGTTCCATGATAATTTGCCATACGACCATTCTTTTACAGGTATGTAAGTTTGCTCCCCTTGGTTTTCATCCTCTTGAGATGAGCAATGGAGCCGACAACTTGTATCCACCACATTGGCATTCAAGGTCAGTAGGAAAGGTCGAGAGCATGGTGTAGTTGTTGAGGCAGTCTCATTGACAGTGTCACATCAATCCCTCTCAAGTGGTAACACGTACACTTCCACTCCCATGCTTAGCTCAAGACGTGCTTTCTGCATTTTGCATGTATGTTGAAGCCTATGCTAGAAGAAGCGAGACGTATTTCTGACTGCTGCTAATTCTTCAGGCTTCTAAAAGGGATTTAAATGCCTGTCTTCCTAAGCTGGATTGCAGTGGGACTCGAGGCAAGAGATAAGTGCCTATCTTCCCAAAACAGGATCTTCTTAACATGTGTGGGTGAATAAAGTTAAATGCCTGAGGAGCTTTCAGGTTCAGTAGGGAGGTGCTCACAGGATTAGGCAGTGCTGGGAAACAGTCACTTGGGATTGTGTCTGGAATTCATGTGGGGTTTTGACCACCTGCAGAAAATTTTGACTGCCTGCATACAGTTCCACCCTCCCCTTGCAAAAAAAGTAATTTTTAGTGCCCCCAAACTATGCATTATCTTGCCTAATACTGCACACTCAAGCACAGCAGAACCATACAGAGCAGTAAGGCCTTAGCACTGTCTGTAGTAGCTTAGGGATGGATGGTTACCTGGAAGGGGAAGGAAACTTTGCCAAGGGGAGAGATGTCTGTAAGCTATGCAGTAGGAAGGCCTTAAGACTGAAAGCAGACTCCTTTGCTGTAGGCAGTCCTTTGATGAGAAACATTTATTTTTCTTTAGTAACACTGGGGGAGATAGTACATGGGTCTAAGACTGACCTTCTGCATAACAGAACCAGTGCTACAGCATTTGCCTGTGAAGGGGAGCAACTTTTGATCGCTCTCAGTCTTTTTTCAGATACTTCACTGTTCAAGAAAATAAGTTTCATTGGGAAAAACTGTCCCTTGCTCATGTGGCTATACTGATAAGGATATGAAGCCCAGGAACACAGTAAAGAAAATAAATCTGACTTTTTCTAGCCTTGCATTTAAGCTCATGGCAACAAGAGGACAGGATTGCAGTCCATATTTCCTGAAAAGCCAAGATTTTTTAGACTGGAGAAGAACAGGAAAAAATATGGATGAATAAATGCAAATAAGAGTCCTGGAACAGGGACAACTTCCCCTCTTCAACTAAATGCTCTAACCACTATTATGCAAGAAGCACAGTGTGCTTATTACTGCTGCTCAGGTTTTTTAAAGCAACCACCCCTGCAGGGACTATTGTATTTGTGCATCTGAGTATTCAGTGCATGTCGCACTTTCAGGAGGTACATAGTCTGGAAAGTCTGGAGCATGAGTAGTTGGGGCCAGGGCAGTATACCCAGCTACACTCAGTATCAGATAAGGTCTGAGCATCTCCCCTGCTGTTTAGTCAAGACTCAGAACCAAAGGGTCAGAAGAAGGCATGACGAAAAAACAATAATAAAGATAAAAAATAAAAATAAAAGTGAAAATGAAACCAGAGCCCTAAATACATGTATTTACATACAAAACTTCTGCAGGAACGTATATGTGAAGAAGGTGAGTTGCTAACAAAAATACACATGCTTTTGTTAAAAACAACTTCCATGATAAAACGCTTAAACATAGTAAATCTATTTAGAATTGAGTAGGGTATTAGCAGCCTACAAACTGTAGTCAGCAACATGACTTGGTGAATTGGCTGAAGAATAACAAAACATCTGGGAATTCTAGATAGAGCAAGGATTAACCGGCATTATATCAGCAGGGGGAAATCAGTTCTCACACAGTTTGGGGACTTTATTTGAAAATGTCTGTAAGTACATAAACTGATTGATTAACATACATGAAGTTTCAAAAGCTATTTGACAAGATCCTGCGCACAAGGGATGCTAAGCAATCATAGGTTACAACCCAGCATATTTGGAAAATGGAGGAAAAGACACAAAACCCCGTACTAAAGTAGGAGCAAAACTCAAGTGATCAACTTACATCAGGAAATGAAAGCAAAATAACAGCAGGGTCTCAAGTTTCCCTGCCAAGTCAGATGCTGGTTATTATGTTCCTTAATGTCTTGGATGGGGTAAGGGAAAAGCTGTTGCAGCAAAATGGCACAGTTATTTCTGTTAGTCAAAGCAGGAGAGGAGTAGGGCAATTTCAGGCAGATTTAAACAAGTGTGGTGGACTGGCAATATTCCAATACTGATAGAACAATGCTATTAAAAAAATTAATTATGCCCACTATGGAAATGGATCTGTTGACAATTAGTTAATTTGCGTTCAAAAATATCTACTGATAATAATTGCAGTGTGGTTATTTCAGTGTTTGTGTAGTGATGTCTGCAAGTACCTGCGGCATACCCTGTGCAATACTGCCCAACCATAGCTAAGAGAAGTTTGTTAGGGTTCAGCAACAGCCAAGATGATTATTATGGGTCAAAGCAAGATTTTCCATACCAGTTCTTCCATGTGTCTATGATCTCTTCCTTAGCAGTACTGTAAGATAAACACATCTTTCATCAGAAACTTGGTTAGCACTGTTCTAATCCGAAGAAAAGAAAAAAAGCAGAATCACTTCTCTTGAACTGGATATCACGAGCTCATCTGCAGCTGTATTTTTGTTACTTCTGCTTGCAAGAATACTTGAGTACCACGTAAAACAGTATTACGCAAGGGAAGGTTTGTGGGGAGAACACAGCAGAGCAGCTTTCAGGCACACATAACCCTGCCAGTCTCCTTAGCGAAGCAAGTTTATGACAATGCTGCTACTGTTAGTATTCAAGGTTCAGTAGCAGAGTTCACTGGTCTCATCCATGCTGTCTGTGGGCACTTCTCTAAGTCTACACTCACTGCTCTCGCAGCTGGCCAGACAGCCTTGGGAAACACTGGGATTGAACCCCATGAATATGTGGGAGCTTTGGTTTTTGTCATGCAAGCAGCATTAGTTCCCACTTGATACAGATATGCAGGTAAATCCACACCACGAGCAGGGCATCCTCACATGGATGACAGACAGGTGGTCAGGTCAAGGAAGCTAGGAAATGGAGCTTGGATGCCAAGATCTTCAAAGAAGTAAAGAAATGGCCAAAGGAGCAAGGACTGTGTTGCACAGAAATGGTCAGGGCTGTAGCTGATGCTTGAAACAGTCAGAGGAGGCATCTTCTATTGCAAAAAAAAAGGGTTTTTCCTATCTGTTTTTACCTTTTCATACAGCTTGAAATGACCTGGTTTTGTGCCCTAGTCTGTCTGTGTGTGCCTTATACCAGTGTGAAGATACTTTTCCTCATATATTCCTGTTTCATTAATTGATTTCTTGGATTGCAGCTTCTATGTATCGTCTTTAAGACCCATCCTGCTTTTGTACTTAACTGCACCGACTTTCTGGACTCCTTTGGGGCAGGTCTTGCCCACAGCACTCTGCCACTTCAGCACAGGAAGAACATCTCTAATTTTTGTTGTTGTTAAAAGACTGGCTGGTATGTTTCCAACTACCTACCTCTAGGCTGCAGCATATGAGAGCGCAAAGGTGGTGATGGGTAAAGAGATGCATAGAACAAGCTGGAGGGAAGATGATCAGTCCAAAAGAGATGCAAATGCTGAGCAAAGGAAGACATGCAAATGACAGAAAACGGAAGTTGTGAGAAAGCCTGGAAGTGGGTTGGCTTTGGTTTGTTTGCTGAAAAATGGTCCAGCTTGCTGCTAACAGAGATCACAGCATGCAGCAGGAAGGATGAAGATGGGCAGTTTTCAGTAACAGTGATGTTGTGTGAACTTATGTGTAGTTTCAGGACACCTGAAAGCAAGTGGAGCTGAACGGGCCTGTTGCAGTAAAACCATGCATCTGCAAAAGGGCTGGGGCTGGGTCCAGCTGCTCCCCCACCCATCCTCAGGTGGAAATGTTCTCATGGGGTATGCGAGGAAGTGGACCACGAACAGGCAGGATGCAAGCAGTGACCTGAGCAGGAGGATCCTAAAGCCTGGCGTTACATTTTTCCCTTCTATTTTGAATCTACCAGGGAATTATTGAGAATTGGAGAGGATTCGGCAGTTCATTAAGCCTGCTTTGCACTTCTTTTTATCAGTGTTCTGGCACAACTTCTTTGCACTCCTCCTTGTCAGTGGGTCCTGGCTCTCCCGACACTTGTTCATCACTGCTGCAGCTGGTTCCTCTAAAATCCTCGGCAGCATCTGTACTGTTACTTCTCTTTAGAATCATAGAATCCTTAGTCTGGAAAAGACCTTTGAGATCTTCAAGTCCAACCATACTTGTCCACTACTAAATCATATCCCTCAGCACTTAATCTACCTGTCTTTAAATCCCTCCGGGGATGGTGACTCAACCCCCTCCCTGGGCAGCCTGTGCCACTGCCTGATAACCCTTTCAGTGAAGTTTTTCCAGTCTGAACCTCCTATGGCACAACTTGAGGACAACTTGCAACTTGTCCTAGGACAGCCAACATTCTCTCCCATTTTTGCCAATTCCATCTCACTTTATTTTCTCAGCACCCAGACAAACCTGTCTCTCTATCAGCCTACAATCACTGGATTCCCCATTCTCTTGATCACACCTGCCTGTCAGTTGTCCAAAAAGATTACGTATGCCTTGAATTTTCCACTTACTTTAATAAAGGAATGATTGCAGTGTTATATAACTTGTTTATGTTTGGCTTGTGCAGTAAAGGTCTGGATTTACTATTCTATAGCATTACATTAATTTAATAAGCACAAAGAAACTGTGTAAAAAAACTAGCCAGGCCAAGAAAGGAACACTCAACATTATACATTTAAAGGGAAAAGTTAAACAAAAGAATAAAGAGGTCCTGCCATTCTTGAGGACAAATTCACATGAGGTAAGAGGAAATATCTGAAAAACTGTCATTACTTGTCCATGGGGTGATCCAAGTCTCCATATACATTGAGCTTTATTTTTCATTCTTCATCTCATATTTGTCTGTATAAAAGTAAATCAAAGTGCAATTAGTGCCTAATTCATAGAATCATAGAACAACCAGGTTGGGAGAGACCCAGTGGATCGTCGAGTTCAACCCTTCCTATCAAACACTAAACCAGGCCCCCATCCCTTGAACACCTCCAGGGGAGGTGACTCAACCACCTCCCTGGGCAGCCTGTTCCAATGCCCAATGACCCTTTCTGTGATTTTTTTTCCCTAATGTCGAGCCTAAACCTCCCTTGGTGGAGCTTGAGGCCATTTCCTCTTGTCCTGTCCCCTGTCACTTGGGAGAAGAGGCAAGCACCCTCTCTCCACAACTTCCTTTCAGGTAGTTGTAGAGTTAATTGCCTTAAGAGCAACTGTAGAGAAGATTCAGCTGTACTCAGACCTTACACTTTCTCGTCTAACACTGGTCTGTGAAGAAGCATAAAACATTTCAGAATTGTAGTTTCACCTCCTAGATTACATACACTAGAAATCATCAGACAATTATGCTTCTGATTGATAAAAATAATTTAAAGACTGGGTAAAAGACTGGTAAGCCAAGGGCTTACCCCAACAGTTGTTAAGGATACAATTTCAGAATTATATGGAGATGTCTGATTCTGATATGCATATGACATTAGTCTTCATATTTTTCAAAGGTAATAAACTATACTGATTATACATAACATGTAATAAGATAGTTTAATTTCCAAGTCTATTAAGGCAGCAGTTTAATTCAAGATCATCATCACACCCCAGTCTGCTGAAACAGACTGAACAGAAAGAACAGAAGAACGAAAGATCGGTCACTTTTGAAAAGCATTCACTAGAGGCTCACAAATACGTAACAAAGTGGGTATTTCTGAGTCTGCTGGCTACCCTGAAAGCTGAGATTGCTTGAGCCTGATGGATAACACTCAGATTCCCAAGAGGCACAGTGGTTAGAAACAATGCATTTCAGATTCTGTATTAGTCTTGGGTTTGTGTTATTTTCTAATCTGCTGCTGCTGTTCCAGTAACAGCATCCATTTACATTCAGTACTTAATGACGATGAACCTAATACAAAGGACTTGGCAATCACTCTTTGTATNCCTAATGTCGAGCCTAAACCTCCCTTGGTGGAGCTTGAGGCCATTTCCTCTTGTCCTGTCCCCTGTCACTTGGGAGAAGAGGCAAGCACCCTCTCTCCACAACTTCCTTTCAGGTAGTTGTAGAGTTAATTGCCTTAAGAGCAACTGTAGAGAAGATTCAGCTGTACTCAGACCTTACACTTTCTCGTCTAACACTGGTCTGTGAAGAAGCATAAAACATTTCAGAAATGTAGTTTCACCTCCTAGATTACGTACACTAGAAATTATCAGACAATTATGCTTCTGATTGATAAAAATAATTTAAAGACTGGGTAAAAGACTGGTAAGCCAAGGGCTTACCCCAACAGTTGTTAAGGATACAATTTCAGAATTATATGGAGATGTCTGATTCTGATATGCATATAACATTAGTCTCCATATTTTTCAAAGGTAATAAACTATACCGATTATACATAATATGTAATAAGATTTCCAAGTCTATTAAGGCAGCAGTTTAATTCAAGATCATCATCACACCCCAGTCTGCTGAAACAGACTGAACAGAAAGAACAGAAGAACGAAAGATCGGTCACTTTTGAAAAGCATTCACTAGAGGCTCACAAATACGTAACAAAGTGGGTATTTCTGAGTCTGCTGGCTACCCTGAAAGCTGAGATTGCTTGAGCCTGATGGATAACACTCAGATTCCCAAGAGGCACAGTGGTTAGAAACAATGCATTTCAGATTCTGTATTAGTCTTGGGTTTGTGTTATTTTCTAATCTGCTGCTGCTGTTCCAGTAACAGCATCCATTTACATTCAGTACTTAATGACGATGAACCTAATACAAAGGACTTGGCAATCACTCTTTGTATATATGTTAGACACACTTTTAGTTTCAATGTTTAGGGTACTTTTTGGTGTAAGAGTACACTTTTAAGTACCAGCATGACATAACAAAATTACACAGGTAGTTCACAGGCATAAGAAGCTTTTAAAACTAAGATTTAAGCCAGTTCTATAACAAGGTTTCTTCATCTAGTAAAAGTCCTTAATCAATAAGGACTGAATCAATAATTCAAGTAAAAAGCTACAATCTTTAAAACTACTTCCAAATACTAGGCTGTTTTTTAGAAGCTTGCAGAAGACCAGCACCCAGTGATCCACTACACGTCCCTTTGACTGTTGGTTCATATGTTTAGGATAAGCAGCTTTAGCATTGCAGAACATTTTATTCCACCATCCTAGCTAGAAGATGTTTCCTATCCGTGACTTCACTTTAAAGCACATTTCTCTGAAGTCTAGGTTACTGAAGTGAGTTTCAAAAACTTCTTGCAATAAAAAACAGAATATATGTATATATTTTAAATGTATATGAACAGAGAGATAAAATAACATTTTGAAATTTCATTGAGCAATTGGAAGAGAAATGGCATCACTGCAGACTAAACTTTTTTCAAGACAGGTTTAGCAGCAATGTTGGATTTATTGAGGTAAAACAAAAAAATGAAGTATATAATTTCTATTAACACTTAATCATCAGTTGATGAACAAAGTGATTCTAAATGATTCAATAAGATTTGCTAGAATCAAATCAGCAAGTCTATTACAGATTAAAAAATGGCAAGGTACACACTGTACTTACTACAAGGTTAAATCCAATCACACACACAGAGGTACAATCACACAGATTCATGGATCTGAACATCCAGATTTCAAACTGGCCAAAGTTTCCCTCCTTTCAAGACCAATGCACTTTAAATACATCAGCATGCTCTATGGGCAGTCGTTGAGTCATAAGAAGCCTGGCTTCACCCCACTTCTTGTCTTAGTCCTGTCCCAGTCCAGGGGCAGATGCTGAGTGCAGCCCACGGTGGTCCCAGAGAGCATAAAGTGGTCTTACTTAGGATTGCTGTTTATAGGCTCAGAGATGATTGACTTTGGTCATTACTGGTTGCCAAAACTCATGTTAGGTAACCACAGTACTTTTTACCAACTGCACAATTCCAGTACTTTCCAGATAGTACAGTTTTATTATTGTTGCTGGGATTCAGGTAGCAGGTGTACCAGGCTGTCACGAGACAACCGATCATCAGTAATTCCAGTACTTTCCCAAGCACAGCAGTCTCGGGTACGTTAAGGGAGTGCCCTAAAGCTCCAACTGACTGCTTTTTTCAATGGGAATTCTTTTCTCAACATGCCTGGCTTACCCTGAATTGGCAATTGGCCCAAGGCAGGGGGTCGTACCACCACAGGCATTTCCTGCACCCAGGACTTAACAAGGTGGTGTTTAAAAGGGTTGGTTTAGCACTATTAATTCTTTTCTCAAAAAAGCAGGGATCTTTTTATATATATATATAAATCACATTACAGCTTTTTAAAGAATTATACTGGCTATAACACGTACTTGTTACACAAAAATGAGAAGCAAATTCTCCCAATAACCATACTCAAGTTAGAAGCCTTAGCAAACAGAAGTGAAAAACTTCTATCAGAAGTGAAAAACTCATGAGCCTTTACTACTGTTGTAGATAAAAGAAAAGCAAGCAACAAAAACCATACATTATGTACAGGATAAGTGGCTTGATGCTTGTGCTGGGTTTCTAATTGCAAAACAAGGGCGTTTCCTGCAACTTATGTGTTGAATCTTGTGCCCATCTTGGTTGTGGCCAGTCTGTCTTTTATTGGGGTTCTGCTAATAATTATTATTATCAACCAATTCACCATGTTTAAATATTTTTTTCAAGGAGGAATCAAGGTAAAATTAAATCTGCATCTGGCTTTCCTTGGTTTTTTGTTTGTTGCAATATCAATCATGCCCTTGTTTTGCATTGTCTTGCAACCAACTGCTTACAACAAACCATCAATATCAATCAAGGATCTGATTCTATCTTGCTTGCAGTTGTTGATTAAATAGGTAGAGTACAAACCAAAAGAGAACTTGACTGGTTAATCAAAATACAGTTTATTTACACAAAAGGGCATAAATTTGCTTGTAGTCAGACCCAAAGAACTGCCTTTCTTACGTGCAGGTTTAGTTTTCCCTCTATTTAATTATTAACTGCTCCTACTCTAATCAAAAGCTTAATTTAAGTAATGATTTGATGAAAGAAAATTTTACTCAGAAATGAATATGGTGAATGTGTGATCTGTCATTCAGAGACGGGAAACACTGACAGCCACACTGGATGGGAGCGAAGGTCAGGACATACGTGTATGTATGTTCTAAAATGATCAGAACTAGATATCTGAGGGAATTTTAAAATCTCCTCAGCAGACAGTCTTCTACACAATATCTCCACTTTCTTTCTCATTATACTGATATTTAGCAATGGTTGTTAGACTAAAATTCTGAAAATTTCATATCCATTTTTCCTCCTGCTCCCATTAACTGTCTCTTTAGATATATTTGATACCTAGATAACTCTTCAAATTATTTTTTAATTTTATTTAGGCTACTCTACTTGTGCTGGGTTTCATAGCCTAATCATACACATTTTGTTACAATTTTTTAAACATTTTGGAATTTACTACCTTCTAATTTAATTGCATAGCCCTTTTTTTCTGTGAAATATGAAGCACAGTTCCTACTCTATCTTTAATTTTTATTATTTTATATACTGCTTTCATATACTGCTTTATATACTTATTATTTTAGATACTGTTTTTTTGTCTTACTCATTTCCTGTTTACGGTAAAAGATCATTTATGTCTCTTCAAAGGGAGTTCACAATACAACACAATCTGTTAACTTTTATTTAAACACCTCCTATTCAAAGTGTACTATGGAGTGGCTATAATGTAACTGAGACTGATTTACAGAAAGAGGTGTCAATATAAAAAGCATTCCATAGATTTACAGTGTGAAACTGCCAGGGCAAACTAGGCAGAGATTAATGTATGAGTATTAAGTGAACTACAGACAAGAGATGTTCTTGTTAAGGCCTGCACAGAATTGGCTAGTCATACTGTGCTGCTCTCTTCCCTATTTTTAACTGCAAGATCATATGAAAATGCAGATGACAACTGTGGTAGATGTTTTCCTAATAGTCTGCTCCCTGGTTTTCTTGGCTATCTGAAGCACTGGCACACTACATTACAGCCATCCACCCCTGGCTTTAGAAGGTGAAATCTCATGTGCTGAGAATAACGAGATCAGTTCTGCTGATATAGATGAGCCAGAACTTTATCTAATCCCACAAAATGCCTTCAACAGCATGTGCTATCTCATCAGCACACAACCCTTCACCATCTGTGTCATTCTCCATCCAAACTCCACGACTGCCTCATCCCGTCACCAATTAGCTCACTATGCTGCTAAGGACAATTTGTAAGTAATATTTTTTCTATTCTTTCCAATTATTATTGTTTGCCACTTGAGAGAGGGAGTGAAAGAGGAAGACAAGAAAGAAAATAAAGATATTTGCAATGAGTTCTTGAACCATTTTAAATATAAGGCTTAATCTCAGGTTTTCCTCTTTAATTAGCTGCTGTTGTTACTTGGAATTTTTAGGGCTGTTTCAGCGCTGTAATAACTTGTTTGATTTACAGTTGTAATGATTTATTCCTGGTGGGGGCGGCGGGGGGGTGGGAACCATGCTGATTACTTCACTCCTATTTTTGCTGTGTCATTCTCTAAGCTCACAGAATGTATTGCA
>WAAB01024475.1:59249-91403 GCA_013389865.1 Piaya cayana | reverse complement strand
AAAAAAAAAAAAAAAAAAAAAAAAAAAAAAAAGATTAAAAAATCATTCAATATCATTTTCTAAAAGCAAATACTTCATGTACACATTGATACAAAAGCTGCAAACTATAATACCTTATATGAAAATTAACATACCTGTTGAGTGCAGATGCTTCATTTTTTTCCAGAAAGATAAGGTTTTCCATATACCAAGAATCAGACCTGCTCTCTGTTATTTTCTTGTAATATATTGTAATCTATTATCCTGTTTGCTTTTTTCTGCTATGCACTAGTTTCAATGATTTTTCCTTAATAACCTCAAGCCATTATTCTGATTGTTGCATTGCATGATGGTCCTGTTTAGTATATCTAAAGCAGATATACTTAGGTTGTTTGGGGGTTTTTTTGCTCCTGGATGAACCAGTTTTTTGCTGCATTCAGTTCTCCTGCATAAAGGGGAACTTTACTCTTCTTTCAATATTAGTATAATGTCTGCAAATAGAAACCATTTTACCTTCAATTAAGCTTGTTACGCACCAGTGGCACACTGCTGCCTTCACGTTTGATCCACATTTACAAGACAGAGGAGAACAGATTTCACTACACTGAAGACACACTTTGTGATACCTTGTAGCCACTAATCAAAACCTAATCCAGATTATTAGTAACTAAAAACCACATGCATCTCAAGTGTGGAGTGATTTAATCACCTCAGGCCAGCATCTCCAGATATTATCATTAATGATCATAGGAAATATTTGTTTGAAGGGAAAACAAGTGAGCAGGTAGTGATGGTCCATACAACCTCCTTCCATCAGCTCCACTTTTTGCTGTGCACTAACTCATTTCCCTGTTTGGGAATTGCTCCATGGATTGCCTGATTTTATTTACCAGCTTTCTTAGGCAGAGCTTGGAATAAGAAAAAAGTGTGGCTTTTTGTCTACCTAGTCACTTATTTTATTGTTTCCTTGCGTCAGTCTAGTCTCTGCAAAGCTTTTGCTTTTCTTTGCTTGTACCTGCACTTCAAGCGTGAGGCTGCTGCCTCTGACATCTCTACAGAGAAAGCAAAACCCATGCTCTCATATCTCCATGCAGGGACTCTTCCAAAGAGCTGGATGGGGAGGTAGGAGGGTCGCTACCAGAATAATAAGCACTTCTAACTGCCAGCCATCTCTGACAGTATCACTGGCAGTCTGGAAACCAGAAGAAAACCTAATGTAGTAATTTTGCAGTAATTATTTGATTTGCAAATTTTTTAGCCTTTTTTCTTGTCAGTCTCCTTTTTTATTTCCTTATAAAAGAAACTGATTGAAAATATTTAAATCTAAGAAATAATCCCTAATATGCATCCAGAAAGAAATATATCTATTAAGATCAATGAACACTACAAGACAAAACCCCTACGGACTAGTTAGTACATTCAGCAAACAAAAACGGTGGCTTCCTAAAAGAGATTTTCTTTCTGATTTTTTTTGCCCCCCCCAACATTCGGCTAGTTCCTCAAGTGTATTTCTTCGCCTCTTAATATTCCAGAATGCACCCTTACTGTCTTCCTGCATCGTTAGCACTCACCACTTCCAATCAAAATAACAGCAATGAAGATGGATATCCTGTCAGGCATTGCTTCATTTCCTAGCAGAGTGAGGAGGGCAAATCCACTATCATAAATCACTTGCCTTACAGGGTACAGTCAAGTGACATGGGAAGTTCAGGACTTAAAATGAAGTTTCAACTTCACCTATCATTTTCTGTGTCACAGAGTGGCAACACCCCAGCAGGGGGTACAGTCCAGCTTAAGGAAAGACAGCTGCACAGTCTCAGGGCCAATATTGCAAACTGTGTCCTTGAAAGTCCTGGTGCTATGACCAGGATGCAAACCTTCTATCAAAAATTGATTTGCAGCTGTTAATATCTTTACGAGAAATATATAAAATATTCAGACTGAGAATTTTCTCTGGTAACTCATTAAGGTCAAGACTCAAAGACCAGTAAGTCCATGAAACACAGCTCATTAGGCTTTGGTTCTCTTTGGGCATGATGCTGATCTGCAAATGAAATGAAAGGGCAGATCTGGTCTAGTGGGTGGTGTCCCTGCCTATGGCAAAGGGGTTGGAACTAGATGATCTTTAAGGTCCCTTCCAACCCAAAGCAATCTATGATACTTTTGGGTCTGTAGCAATAGATGGCAAACAGAAAAGAAAGCAGCAGCCAAGATCACCTTCCAATGCAAAAAAAGCCTTTCTACATTGATTGCAATTTAAAGTCTGTGTTTCTCTCTAATGGCCTCTTTGAGTGACCTGGGAGACGATCCTACATCTTCTAAAGCCTTGGGGCCCCAAGCTCAATTTGCTTTTGGGACAGGTTTTCCAAGGATAAAAATAAAACAGTGCTAACTAAAATGTAAATGCCATAGAGGAGCTGTCCCCTTAAATCCACTCAGTTCTCACTTGGGAAAGTGCGTATCTCTAATCACAGCCATACAAAGGGAGGCAACACTAAAGAAAAAGTAGTCTTGCATTCAAGAAAAGATTTGCAGTCATACTTGAATGGTTTACTGCAAAAATCTTAACTTCTCATGCATATTTTTCTTTTACTATCATCAGTCTGTTCTCTAGTCTCTTAACTTAACCCAAAGGGCAACAGGTCAAACAAGTGTTAGAATATAAAAGACATTTTGTGCCTTATAAGATCCCAGTACTGAGATGTCTGATATTAGAAACAATGGAACAAAATGACTGAAAATGACTGAAAAATGACTGAAAGCTATTTTAGAATAAATGTGTCTTAGATAAGTCGCATACACAAGCAGAAAATAAAAATTAAGAAAAATTGCTCAAATGAAAAGTGTAAGTTCTGAATATCAATACACTACAATATGTAGGCCTTAATATTCTAGTTGCCATTGCTCTATTTGGCTTTAGAAACAAAATTATCTAGGATAATTATAATTACAGCTGGTAAGAATTTCCGCACTTAGGGGAACACTAACATTTCAACATGTGTTTTCATGCTGAATCAGAATAAAAAAATTAAAATTCCTCGCAGACAAAAACTCTGGAAAATTATGTATTACATACAGATACTGTCAAAATACTGTTCTACGTATATCAATATCTAGTAGGCACATAATGTAATATTGTATTTGGTATTCCAATATGATTACAAAGTCAATGTGAAAGGAATAGGAAAATTAAATACCTCTAAATCACAAAGCAGAATATGTTGATATTGACCAAGGATGTTGGGGTGAGCTTTTCAACACCATGGAAATGCTTGTATTTTTGAGAAAAAATTATTTGCTGGCACTATTTTTTTTTACCCACTGTTATTTTACTACCTGAGTTTTAACACCTCTCCTCTCAGCACTTCCTCTCTTTGAAAATATCCGTATCAAGCAGTTTGCCCTTCCCTTCCTTTTTTTCCCTTTACTTTTTTTCCTTTCTCCTTTAGTTCCTTGTAGTACAATGACTAACAAGTTTTATTACTGTATTCGGATATTTATTCATTTCTTTTACAGTGCCTAGTTACAAAAAGGCCTTCACANGGTTGGACTCAATGATCCAGTGGGTCTCTTCCAACCTGGTTGTTCTATGATTCTATGACTAATGAGCAAAATTGAACCCTCATAAAATCCAAGTGAGACAAATAAGCAGATAAAATGATGGGCGGAGAGAGGTGTACATTTAAGGGAAGTGTTAGGATTAGCAGCAACATAGCCCAGAGTCTTACACTGTGCTTTAGACTGTCATCACTGCTGTAATATGGCTCAGTCCATCAGCTCACTGAAGAGATCAATCAGCCGCAGTGCCATGCATAAAACCAGATTTTCAGTGTATTTCTGACAACACAATGCATGCACATGAGAGTGCAGGTAGCAGGTGATGCACCTTCACCTCTTCATAAGGCAGAGCTCCTGCCTGTCCCAGCAGCCTGACTGGCCTGTACTCTGGAGCTATCTGGGCTACAGAAGAAAAGACCCTCCACGAGACAATCCTAGGGTGAGCAGGTATTTAGGCCATGCCATCAAACTGGATCTGGTCCAAAGTAAAAACCCCTGAAGAACCCAGTCTTGAGTACTAGCTCCACTCTGCATCTGCTGAGCTAGTGCAGGTGTATTCATAAAAATCCACACGCCATCCATGGTATTTGGAATACCCCTACAACTATTAGTTAAGATTGGACATCTCTGAAAGTATTTATCAAGTATAACCCTTGAGAAATGTGGTTAGGACACTATAGAAACACACAAGCCCCATGGCACAGCACAGCATAGGGTAACATAGGCGCACCTGTGTAATCTACCTTTACACCAGGAGGGAGAGAAGTGTTCCTGCACTCAGTGACCCATCTCTGCAACCTTCCATCTGCTGCTTTGTGGCTGGAAACCGAGTACTTGGGCAGAATGCCTCCTGTGATGGGCAGGATGCCCTGTGTTGCCCTCACAGAAGATGCCTCACATGGACAAGGAGGCAACCAACTCTGCTGAACACATTCACAAATACCAAGTTTATTGAAAACAAAAACCACTGCAAAGAATATTCTGCTGTTCTCCTTCTGACAGAGAACTACATCAAAGGCTTTGCTGGAAGGAGGGAGAAATAATGTTTGGTGATGCGTCTCTTGCCCAACAGCAAGAGCTGCAGTCTCTCAGCCCGGTGCTTGCCCTGACTCCATTTGAACAGGCTGGCCTCCCCAGCTCTGACCTACACAGTTCTAGAGGGAGAGCTGCAGTGTTCCCTTATGCACACTTGGGAACATCTGCCACCACCTGGAGTGGCCTGCCTGCATGTTGGTGAAGCAGAGGACTCAAACAGAGCATATCCAAGCACCTGTGCCTGGTGCCAGAAGACAGGCACTACAGGGATTTGCTCTCCACTTTTCAATGAACTGTCTCCAATAATTGCCTTGGCTTTGGAGTCGAAGGCCTCCAGAGTAATGAACAACTGTTATTTCTAGCACAATGGGATCATTGTCTATAATGGTATCCCTTAATTGCTACTGCAGTGTAAATTATGAAAAGCAAGAATATCTGAATATAGAGACACTTGGCCCTTTTGACAGGAAATTAAGGTCCGTTCTCTAACAGTGCTGCATGCCCTGAACTCCAGCTCAAGTCAAAATAAATTACATACATTCAATACATCTAAAAGCAAGCTCTTAACCTTTACAAACTAGAGCTCATAGAGCTCACGTAATATGTGTTCAGGCTATCCTTATAAATGTCCAATGCTTTTTCAGATCCTACTGATCTCCTGGGCATCCTGGTCACATCAGAGTTAATGGGAAAATTTGGCTAAAAAAGGTTGAAATACATTTTTAAAAAATAATGAATAGATCTGTTGGTGTATTGTATTTGGAAGTTTTCCTGTATTTGATTGCTTAATTGGTTATTTTTTACTGTTTGAAAAAGCAAACAAATGTTGCTATATCATCTACAATATAAATCTTTCATCTTCCTTCCCATTTTTCATGCCTTGAGAGTCTATTGTTTTCAACTTCTTGGATAAAATCTTTTTCATACCTGTTTGTGCCTTCCTTTGGTGTTGTACCCCTTGGAAGCATTGATGCCCAGAACAAACTCAAGCTTCTGAGAAAAAGCATGTTATCTCTACAGTGCCACTTTAATATTCCAAGAATCAAGAGTCTAAATAATTAATCTCCATCGCAAACTGCCTGAAAAGCATGGTATTGTCAAACAATAGCAGTAAAGTGCTGAGGAAAGGTCCAATCCTTCTCTTACTGATGTCAGTGGGAATTTTGCCAGGAAGCTCAGCATGAGCAGGGTATAGCCCAAAGTAATCAGTTCTACAGATGATTACATGAAAAGCCCTTAATTATAGCATGATGATTGAGTGTTATTACAGTCATGAGACAGAGTCATCTTCTGGAACCAAAACCAAGAAAAAGAATACATTGAGACTATTCCTCCTCCAAGTTGTGCCTCTCTGGCAGCAGCTTTTTATCAGATGACTTCTCACATGTTAGCACAGCTACTCTGGGTTTGGTCACAGCCTGATATGCACAGTGAAATAAGCCCAGGTTTCCTGTTCCATAGTTCCTCTCTGCTAAAGGTCTTTAAGCTCCTAAAGGCTGTGCTGTTTGTAAGTCACTCGTATTCTGTCAGAGCCAAGAACACTCTGCACTGCATTGTCCATCTTCTCACTTTGGTTCAAAGGCATATCTTGCTCCATAGGTGCCTTTTCCAGGCTGGGTAAGGGCACAGTTATTGACCTTGTGTGATGGCTGCAGTCTTGACAAAGGCAGGAAAGAGCGAGCGCACACCTCCAGAGCCAGACACCTGCTTCTGCATCCTTGACTAACCTGCCCAGCACTCAAGCCGAGAGTGAGATGAAGGAAGTTATGGCTGTGAATTGGGCACTGAGGACACAGATGAGGTGTGCAAGCTAACAGGATGCCCATGCAAACACCGTCAGTATCTTCACGGTTCTTCAGGGAGCCTTTGCTCTTAGATACATAGATGCATAGTTTTTCATAGTTCATCTGAGAATGTGAAGCTTGCACAGTACCCTGCAAAAGCAAAGTCTCTGTGAGGATGGGAATATGATTAGACTTTGTATGAACTTTGAATTAAAATGTTTTATTATTACTTATATGTAAGTTCATTTTCTCCCTGTTACTCGTGGGTCAAACAGAAGCCTGCCCTCCCCTCTGAAAACAAATTATTTTGGCAGCTTAGCAAAATCTGTCTATTAATAAAGACAAAAGGCAAATAAAACAAGCATGGTCACTTCACTCAGTATTACTAAATCATTAATAGTGCCTGGTTCTGTTTTTTATTGTCAAAGTCACGGGAAGCTGCAGTGATGACACTGGGTAAAAACAAACGTCCACAGAAAGTTTTAGGTACATTTTGTGGGGGATTTTCTTCGCTACCTGACTTAGGAGAATTTTTATGTGGCATTTTCATTTATTTTCCACATTTGTATGATGGTTACATCACTTACCTGAAAGGAACTGTGAAACTCTCCCACTACTTCCTGTCTGAAATTGCTCTCTCTGGATGCAGCTCTGATTTCTCTGTCATGATACGCGTTGTCAGGCTTTGTCTCCTCTCGAAATTATCATTAAAATGGTACACTGGCAAGCAGTCCCATTTGTAACAGTGGGGACTTCTGAAATATTTTCAGTTATTTTGATAATATCAGTTGGTAATTTCCTGAGGCCACGTATTCTGATTAAAGATATTTTCTTTCTGCAGCGCTGTGAAGCAGTGGTAAAAAATCATTGCTATTTCATTTTAACCTCTCAAGGGAAGAGCAAAAATCAGTTGCCTAGCAAGCAGAAGTGCTATTGTCTGTGTTAAAAGGTCAAGACAAAAATGTGCTGAAAACTTTTTGGATACTTATATAAAGAGACGATTTATGACTTGGGAGTCTTTTATTGCACAAAGGGGTCTGTATTTGACCCTGTGAATCCTGCTCTCACATACTTAATGCCACTTAAAGGAGAGAAGTATCTGTATTCCTCAGACAAGCATTTTGACATTTCAGAAAGAGAACGGCTACCTCTCAGTTTAAATAAACTCAGAAATATGCCTGGAAAGTCATTTGTCATTGGCTATAGAAATGTCACAGTTTTAGATTAAGCGACAGAGGTATTAAATTCTTTTCATTCTTTGACCATGTGCTAAAATAACCAGCAAATGAAAAGCTATTGTGCTTATTTTCTAAGGGCACCTAACATGTGATAATATCTTCCATAGAAATTAATCACACAATATACATATAACAGTTCTGAATCTTTAACCTGTTCTACTCTATATTGTGCTTCAGTTCTCAACATCTTTATATAGAGCAACTCATGTGTCAGACATAGCAAACGTTGCAAGTCTCAACTGAATGTATTCCTGGGGTGCTACAAGCTCAGTTTATTATGGTGCAAAATCAATTCCATACAGAAACCTTTGGAATGAGAGCTCACTCTGGGTTTTGGCTGTGTGCAGACCTAAGTGTAAGGGAGTACAAGGAATCAATGCATTTTACACAAAGAGGTTTGTCACACCTATAGCCCCTGTGCTCTGGAAGAGCAATAACTGTCTGGCCACCAGTGTTTTTAAGGGATGTGGAGGAGATGACACCCTTCTTGTGATTTGCAAGACAGAAAAAATATCCAGGAAAAACAAAAGAGCACCTCTATTATGTATAGTGCAAAGACATCTTGTCAGCCACACAGTACACCAGGAGACATCATTGCACCCTGCATCTTCTACAACATAACCAGTAAGTCTTTAAAACAAATCTTTTACTTTACTGCTGACATCCAGCAAGAGATTTGTCTGGACTAGGCAACCAGGGTGAAACAAGATGCCTCCCCCCTTCCATTTATGTTGCCACAGACGCGTGAAAAGCGGATTGCATATCAAAATGGAAGGAGGGAGAAAAAAGCTTGTTATCTCCACCAAACACTCAACCTCTGCCACCAAGTTTCCAAATCCAAAATACTCCCGTTCCATCACAGTGCATCGGTACTATAGCTCCCCAGTGACCTGAGCCAGAAAGCATGTCTTTCTAATCCATCTTAACCCAGACCATTAGTTAATTCAGGCCTGGGTCCCACAGTGAACTCAAGCAGGCTGGCATAGCCTCTGACAGCAGCTGAACTCCAGGTAGGTTCAACATCCCACCTGCACGGACTCAGCAGCAGGGTCAGGATTGAATCTAGTAACTGATCCAGAAATCAAAGTGGCTACCAAAACTTTCATGGAGGTTTTAAAACAATATTCCTTTTGTATCATTCATTATCCTTTCCCTGTAAACTTACCACTTATCTCAAACTTTTGTTAAATTAGTGTTCTGGGAGCAAGTGCTTTTGTGTTCTCACGGACGTTTCTTTGAACTGACAGTCTGTTTCAAAATGTTCTTTGACTTGTTAAAAAGGAAAAATAAAAAGGGAAAGAGGTCATGAGCTAATATCCTTCCTAATAATTACATAAACCAGAACCTTCTGGAGAAAATTAGCATTTATCTCTTCCCTGGCATAAATCACTCTAACCCACTTTCCCAATTTGCCTGATGGTGAGGGATTGCTAGGCAACACCACACTTGCAGGTCAGCTGCCACTTCATGACGATGCCAATGTCCATTTTTTCGAGGCCCACACTAATTTTTTTTTTTCCAAATATTATGCTGGCATTTAAGATTAACAGCATTTTAAAATACTTAGCTGTAATATTAGCTCTTGCTTAGCCTAAAGCTGCATTGCTACGGCTGGATATTGCTTGGAGTGTCTTAATTGATGGAACTAAAACCTACCATTTTCTTCAGTAGTATAATAAAGAAAGGTAGACGATCAAGCCTGATTTTAATTATAAGGTGTCCTTTCTTTTAGTCTGCCTGCCTTCCCTGTTTTTCATACCGACAACTATTTGATTTGGCTTGAAGGAAAACTTAACAGCTAGCCTGAAGTAGCAGATGAATCATTCTAATATCTGATAACTTTCCCAAACAAAAACAGCTCTCTCCATGAGCAAATGTCCATCTACATCACTTAATGAGCTTATCTGAACCACTGCAGTTAGCAGGGACACGTTCACACTGAAAAGCCAATTGCTGATGGTGGGATTTCCAGTGTGTTGCCAAACTGCCAGATAGGATAGCGTTGTTCCTGATTTGCAGCTGAACTTCAGCACACAGCCTGTGCCTGAGCATGTGCTGAACAGTGGCAGATACATGACTCAATGCAGTATTTCTCAACCGTGCAGTCCCCAAAAATATAAGGTGCTCCTCAGCGAGACACCCTTGATGCTTTGGCATCTCCTGCTCCTGCTCTGCTCAAGTGCTGCAGAGATCCCTTTCCTGATGGCAGGCCAAGTGTTACCCCTCCAAGTCTCATCCAGGCACTCAGCTACTTCAGAAACACCAACTAAAGGTGGATTTTCATAAAAGTAAGCAGCCAAATATAGCACAGAAATCTTTTCAATGCAAAAAGCATTGTTAAATAGTCAACTTCCTTGCAAACAGCACACGGAGCAGGGAGAATGCAAGTGCAGGGAATGCAACGTATGCTGGTAAACCAGGACTGCCAGAGCCAAATCCTCAGGGCCGTAAGTTAAAGCTTGGTTTGCACCAAAACCCCAGGAACCCAGAGAAAACCAGAGGAAAGCCTGGGCTGAGGGGCCTCCAGGCAGCCAGGCCTCTCCTTGCTAAGGTGGCAAGTTCACTGAGCAGCATCTGCCTCTGGCTCCTGCCTCTCGCCCCCAGCCCTGGCAGGGCAGCATAGTACACCCCAAACCCTGATCTGAACGTCAAGCTCGGGTAAGCCCGACCTACTTTAGTGCATTTTAGCAGGCACCTAGCTCAAAAAAACATGTTTAACCTAAAAAGCAATAACATTCTTAAAAATTAGTATTTGGGGAATTTCTTTTACATCTGTTACCTAGCCTGTGAACCTTTCAGTACAGTAAGATGTCACTATTTTTCCACAGTCTTGATCATTTCACACATGTTTTTCCTTAAAGTATAAAGAGGCTAATGTAATCAGATGTAATTAGAAAGTCAAAGTTGAGGGGTTTAAGAACAACAGAATCTAATCAAATACAATCATGACAGTTGCCATCACTGTCACAGTACTTAGAGAAATTTCCCTTTTAAATTATCCATGGGTTTTCACCAGCAGAGACTAGTCATTCAAGCCATTTTAATTATATTTTTATGTCACTGCCTCATTTTTACTTGTCTGGGTTTCTTCTTTTTACTACATCTACTTCAATGAGATCCACACGTGCCAAGGTTGCTTACACTATTGTGCAGCTACAGTTGAGTTGTCACAGCTTTCAGAAACCTGCAGACAATCCAAAGAAAATGGAAAGATGGAACTAGAGTTTTCACAGAGATTCAGTGATTTCAGTAATGCTTTAGGGAGCTCCAAGGTCTCCCTCATCAGAGGGGGAGCAACACACCACCTCATTTTTTTGGGGTGAAAACCATGGAGCACTCGCATGCATTCAGCACAACAAAAGATCCAAAGTGAAAAATTTCTAGCTGGGTTCTAAAATGTCAGGTAAAATGTCAGCCAGCACTGTAATAGAAAAGAAAAAAAAATAACATAAAACAAGAGTACTCTGATTCACATGTTTATTTTCAATGAACATTACACATTCAGCCAAACCACTAGGCTCCAGAAATAACAAAGTACTGACTAGGTGAAAGAAAAAATCATTGCCGTTCACTAGTTAATTCTCATGAAAGCTCCTTTATGAAGTGAATCTTCTAGACACTTCTTTAACTGGACACATCTTAGGACCAAATTCTGTCATCAAAGGATAGACACTAAGCATTCACTAAAGTCAATGGTACCTTTATGCATCTCTGAAGAAAATCTGGCTTTCATTGGTGTTCCTCGAGGGAGAAGGGAGAGTAATAAAAAAGTTTTTCATTACTTTGGTAAAAACAACACACTAATACAATTTATGAAATAAACAAAAAGATAAAACCATATGATTGCAAAAACTGATTGCTATTTACAAGATTTTTTGAAAACATCTATCTTTCAGCACTCAAGTCTTTTACCAAAGGGTACATTTCTTTTGTTCTGGTTTGTCCTCCATTCTGTTCATGTTGCAAGCTTGTAGAGAAGTTTCTTTACAGTTTATTTAATAAAATACTGTGGAGGGTTTTTTAATCTTTTCATAAAAATGCCAATCTGATTTTTTCCCCTAAGGATTATTAATTGAAATAGAAATAGTACTTATATCGTTGCAGAATCATTAGTTACTAGAATCAGAATCTTGAAGTCCTGCCAGTCACATAAAAACAATAACAAGCTAATCTTTACTTCAAATGAAAACATGTTCAGAAATGCCAGCTACCTTGCGTTAAAGATCCACATGAATTACAGAAAGGGAGAACTTCCTCAGCTGTTGACTTGCAGAGTCTTTCTCAAGTTAGAGTGTAATTATCCTTTGTCTGTATTTTTACTCCAGAAATAAAGCAGCGTGAAGGAAAAAATCTTTCATACACTCAAAGCCAACTCTTGTCAGCCTTCTAATTGCTCTCTTCAGGTCACGTACTATGTAAGTCAATGCTTTTCCACTGCCCTTAATGGACACTCACTATGGTTTTCCATTCGCTAAGCATAGTCTTTTAAAGACAAAATAGTCTGAAAAACCATATTTCCCTCACTTTCTTTGCACCTTTCAAGGCAGATGACTTGTTTAATGTACTTTTGACAATTTGCCTGACTACAAAATTAATATTTAAACTTACATTGTTGAGTCTTCTGTAGTTTTTATATTATTACAAACAAATCTGATGGACTATACTTGGCCTAGAAACCCCAGTGACAGCAGGATCCTGAGCTGTGCAGCCATTGTCATCGTACTGTCAGTGTCTTCAAGAAACAGTGCTTTTGCAGACTCTGAGCACTGAGGTGGGATGCCCAGGCCATGGGGGCCCTGGTCTGTTTTTTACTGTGCCAGACAAGTAGTGGTTATGGTTGTGACTTTTTGTGGGGTTGACATTAAAGCCTTTTGAACTAAAAGGCTCTCTGGGGATCTTCTTGGTTTGCCAAGTCACACAGCAATGCTAGGTCATTATGATTTTCTGCCCCAAGTCAGTTTTGTGCTCTTCTCAAAGATGATGCTGCTGTTGACACATGGTCGGTGGAAGGGACCAGACACCTGGTTAGGCTGCCCTTTGGAGTTCATTTAGACACCAAGGAACTGCTGGCAATGCACAAATGCCATACAGTACAGTCACAGCTCAGGTGTTGCATCTTTCATAGTTGGATTTTTCCTTGATGCCCAAGTATGGTAGCTGAATCAGACAGTGGGAACGCCCTAGCTTTCTGACTGCTGTTACTAAGTGCTTTTAGAAGTGAGTTTTCACTTCTCTTGGAGCCCAGTCTACTATACCAACTTCAGACATAAATGGCCTGGAAAAAATTCTTTCCACTCCGCTTGAATTTCAGGAGTTAACAAACTTTACAATTTTATGGTAGTTTATATTTTTGTGTTGACGTTGCTAACGGAGGTAGCTGGTTTACACACAGATTTCATCAAACTATAAGGGGCAAACTCCATCCTCTGATGTTAAATTCAGACCATTTTTTACAATCCAGTCCTTGTTACCTTGGTGGAGCAGTCCTGTGGCACATCTGCTCAGATTTCATCCAGATATAATTTGAGAAGGCTTGAACTGACTTCATTAGGACTCAGACTTGATTGTATGCTTTTTAATTAGCCAGAAGAGTAAGATCTCCATGCTTCCTGATTCACTGATGGCGAGTAACAAGCCTTTCTAGACAGCAACCCAAAGTAATTAAATTAGACACTGAATGGAGACCTATTGCTATTCAAAATAGAAGATCCAAGGAAGAGTGTCCATCCTGAAAATGAGCCTTCATGAATCCCACTTAATCTATCCTGTGGAAGTGCCCCTTGAACTTTATTAGAGATGAACCTAAATTGCAGAAAAATTTGTCTTGCAAATGGGGAAAGTGAAATTTGCAAACTATATCTTCAGTTTTTTGATCAATTATTATTACCACCCTGTACCTAAGGGAAGTCTGTTACAGACTGGGGAACCACAAGATGAAGGATGTTCCTGACCATCAGATGTTAAATAAAATATGACCTGTAATTTTTGTTCAGATAGCTCACTGAAAATGTTCCTGTCCAATTCCTAACACCTGCCATCTTCCATATAGTCCTCCAGTGAGCTGTTTGTCAATGTTGATATAAGTGTTCACTGTACTGAAACCAATCTTCTCTTTTTCAGCACAGTGCTTTGTGACACACAGTATCAAATGTTGTATTACATTCTAGACACACATCATCTCTAGTAACTCTTAAATTGTTTTATTTCCTCAGAAAAATATGATGCTATCCAACATGATTTTATCTTTGGATATTCATATGTGTGCTGGTCATGATTTTCTCATATTTCAGAGATTCGAATGCATCTTTTTCTATCATTCTTTAACAGTAATCAACCATAGCTAAACAAGAAATTACTGAATGATAATAGTGAGACTCCTTGCCTCATTTAAAAAAAAAAATTGCATCCTTTCTCCCCTACATGTCTCCTGTCTATTTACAATTTTATACTCTCTTTAGCTAGCTATACAGATGCTTGTATTCAGCTATTTCCCAGATGGTTACAATTTTTCAGAAATCACTGTAGATCAGACCATTATTCTGACATGTAGACTACTAGAGCCCAAAGATCACATAGAGGTATTTTTTACCTGATTTTTTTTAAAATTAGATAATCCAATACAATTGTTATGCATTTCTGTTATTAAGAGATTAACACACTTATTTATTCTTTTTGACAAATTCTACAAACGTTCCACTTGAATTCTCAACAATTTGGTGTTTACTGCTGTTCTTTTACTCTCCAATATACTGGAAGGCCTTAAAATAATGTAAAAAAAAAAACAAAACAGGTTTTTTTGCATCAGTTTCCTTTGAAGCTCAATGAGACATACACAGCTACTGCCCTTTGCATCTTTCCACAGCTGCACTCACAAAATACTATGCATTAGTAATATAAAAATAATTTGCTAGAATAACAGCAGCCCAGAAGAGTGGCTACTCTGGGTGAAAATTTTGATCACTGAAGTAGAAAAATACTTTATAATATCATGGAAAAATTAAAAGTGAAATCTTGGACTAATTTGAGTTGACAGCAAGTATACAATGGCCTTGCAAATTGGAGCCATGGCCTCATAAAAAAAAAGACAACTGAAGAATTATTTATATGTCTGATTACACAAATACCCAAATTATAAGAACATGAAATATGAACATTTTAGTATTTTCCTGATACTAACCTTAATTAATATAGATTTTTACAGCTACTGTTATACACAATTAGAGTTAAAAATACTATCAGGTGTAGAATGCTGCTAGATAAAGAACAGTCATTGAATATCTGATAAAATATCCATGATGAGAGGCTTCAGTTGCTAGTACAAGCTGCCCAAGTGTCATAACAGTTTACAGATGAACTCAGCACCATCAATGATTGCTTCGCAGCTGAATATCCTACAAAACAGGGGAGAAATCAGTTATGTGGATTCAGTCCTATGTAATATTTGGAGTCAGTTCGGAGCTAGTTAGAGCTTGAAGCCCTTATAGTTGAAGCTTCTGGAAAAATCTGTAATTTGTAAAAGAGAGCTATATTTTTCTAGCAGCTGTGTGTGATTGGTATCACCAGTAAATGACCGTTCCTGGAGCTCTCAGGAGCTCCTGGACTGCATCTTGTGCTGCCAGAGAGAGGCCCTTTCATAGTCACTGGTAGAGCTCTGTGATATGAACTAAAGGCTGGATTCATTTCAAAAGCATGCTCTTGATCCAACCAAAACTCTAATGTAGATGCTTTCCATTTATCCCATGGGGTGGTAGGTAAGTGCTTCTATTACAGGTTTTCAACGCTAGTGCTGTGTCATGATGCTCCAGTTCTTCACATATTCTATCTTCAGCTAATAAAATGAAGACTTTAAAAATGTATTGCTTCAAGGTAGGAAACAGATTCTTGAATAACCTGAAAGCCTAATTTATCTATCTGGGCATTGGGTTTGAAAGATGGGTTATTTTTCTAAAATAGAAAAGAAAAAAACCAAAGGAACTTTTGCTCCTTACAACTGAACTCAAGCATTGCACAGGATTTAAGAAGCATCGCGCCAGTTAGAATTTACCATCTGTAGGTAAGTAGAGCTGAAGAAGGGAAGCCAAGCCAAGTTGAAGCTGGGGAAGGGAAAACATATCATAGATTATTTGCTGTGAATTCTATGATGTTTGTTACCTCAACATGTTTGGTATCATAAAGCTGCCAAGTGTGAGATAACTTTCACACATCTGTCAGGCAGCTGTGTTACAAAGGCTGCCTACTCATACCCAGTGCCACAGCTTCAGTTTCTCCAGTCTCCATAGAGTCTGCTGGAGGAAGGTAGGTAAGTTGAAACATGCTGAAAATACACTGCAGCTGGGCCAAATGTTGGGCCAAGCAGGGAAAAAAAAAACTCTGAGTGCTATGTCCTTGTGCTCTCGTACATCCTTATGCTCCTCCCTGGATCTCCCTGGCTTTGCTGCCTCCTTGAAACAGCTCTCTCAAGCTCTGCAATGCTCTTTCGTTTTCCCAGCTGTCTTCTCAATTTCTTCTATCCAACTCCCCTGCTCCCAGACTTTAATATAGCAACTGGTACACTACCATATCAACATCTCCATTGCTGTTATTCACTAGCTTGTGAAAATATCCACTGAAAATATTTCAGTGAATCTTTTCAGTGGTAACAAATGAGTTGTCATTTACAACAACTGAAATAGAAGTTAAACATCCTCAAATTATAAACTCTTCATGTCAAAAGCAAACCTTGGCTGGATGTTGTAAATCTAGGTCTTGTAATGGGAAATCTAAGGATGCAATAGTATATATGCAACATATAAGTATAAGCATTTTCTAAGCTATGTGTTTCTGTATGTTTCCACCTATATTACTGTACAAATAAACATTGCACAAAAGTCTAATTTCCCCATAAAATTAAATAACAATACTCACGAGTTCTAGCTGTAAAAATGCAGACAGCCAAATGTAACCAGGAGACAACAATGCTTATGATGGATTAATTTGTTCCTGATGTGTTATTATTCTTTACTGACTTTGCAGGAAGTCTAACAGATAAAAACCGTTCCAAGAGTTGTGTTTTCACTGTCAATGATGCTTGTGCAAAAGCGAAAAAATATCTTGGCAAGACAATAAGACATAAGCCCAAGGCTATTCTTTTACTACATCAATTTCAGTGTTGAAATGATAGGAAAATAAAATATTTTTCAAGTTGCTAGAGGGTATGACCAACTGTGAAAAACAGAAAGATAACTATAAATATAATTATTCAAGACTGCCCTATTAACTAGAAAGAAGATTTTGAAAGGCTAGCACAGAATTTTCTAAACACTTTTTTCTTGATAAACAAGATCAACAAAAAATAAACAGTTAAGGTGATTGTCTCCTTTGCAAAATAGCTCACTGAGGTAATATTAACCAGACCACACTGGTTCCTAACAGAATGCACGTGAAGGGCAAGCCCTGAGGCAGCTCTTAATTTCATTTCTTCAGGATCCCTTTTTGATGTTTTGAGTCACAATGCTTTCTGAAAAAAAATCACCTGGGATCAAACTCTAATTAGCATTTAAGAATTCAGTGGGAAATCTACAGGAGTGAAGGACAAGCATTTGGTCCTTAGGCATGCAAAAGAAGAGGTCCTATCTGTAGGGTTTTTTTCCTTTTGTAGCAGGAAAGATAAGATTCCCAAAGGATCACTTGTGGTCTGCCACTGGTCTGCAAGACATTTCAAAAGGTACTTACCTTGGAAGAGAAAACTACCAGCTGCTGTGATGGCACATTAATTTGACTGCTGCTCTTCCATGTACAAGGCAAAAGAGGGCAGTGGAGCACCGTACATTTTGGTAGATTAAACTAATGATCCCTGGAGATCTTTTACCTACATTTCTTTGCTGCAAAAATTATTACATTACATTAAAAAAAAATCATACCGTACTAATAATATCCAGACAGTTTAAACTGAACATCTCTTAAGCTTTCATAGAAAATGGCATTTCTCTCCTAGTGAGCCTTGTAATCGATTGATTGAAACCTTAAAATGCATACACTACCTTCCAAACGTCCTGTCACAGCAGGCGTTGCATTGTCAGTCACTAATAGGATTCTCCATGTTAGTTTAATTTCCCTCACCTCCTTCATGCATCCCAGGAAAGCTGGTGCTCCTGTCTGTGACATAACTCTCCAAATTTAAGGAGGTCAACAGGAGGCTAGGTGTCCTTACACAGAATGAGCTGTTTCCTTTCCTGTGTCACTAACACACTGTCAATGTGTCATGACCAGTCATTACTTATGTTGGGTGCTTTCTTAATTTGTTGGGCAGTTCTGCCTTCCGAATCCTTCCCTCGTGTTTCTAGGCTTTGTCTGCACCACGTCCATCTCTGAATGTGTTCGTTCATGCAACTTGAAATGTTCAGCAACACCATCTGCTGTTACCATATTTAAGGAAAGAACTTGAAGGTCAAAGATATCTTCAAACATCTCTAGGCTTGCCATTTTAATAAAATCAGATCTGAAGTCTGGGTTTGCTTTGGTTTTTAATTTGAGCCCGGGATGCTGTTTCCTTTTGCTGAAGGCAGTGGTTCCCACTTCTGCAGAAGGTGACATGGATAACATTTCATTAAAAATAATGACATGTTATTCAAGAGGAATGGTCACCATGAAGAACCCTGGCCTCTCTACCCAATAATCTTCTTTTAGTTTGTCAAAAACAGCCTCTAGCCTCTGTTTAAAATGACAACAGTTTCCAGTGTCAATATGCTCCTCTTGACTGTCCTCAGGATAGCAGTGCTCTGATCAGATTTATTAGCAAAGCTTTTACTTTCCCCTTATAAGCCAAAATCTGGTACTCAAATGTCATTCAC
Organism: Piaya cayana; assembly: GCA_013389865.1. NCBI lineage: Eukaryota > Metazoa > Chordata > Aves > Cuculiformes > Coccyzidae > Piaya > Piaya cayana. Next base: position 72,980 of record WAAB01024475.1, on the reverse strand, counting down.
TTCAAAATGCTGCATTTTATTTAATGGCTATAACATGTCAGCACTGTCTCCAGTGCTCCTTTGATGTAAAAAGGCAAGGGGATGTGACAAGATACCTTTGATGTGCCACTTCCAACCTGAAGTTTGAATTATTTATTTATAAATGTTTGGAAAAATTACATAAAGTGATAGTGTGTTATGTACACATTACCACTACATTCTTGGATCAAAACACAATAATCACCAACATCATTATCTTATTCCAGAGCAGTTTCAAGGGTAGCTCACTGGACAGGGATGTGTGGCGTTGGTTTATAAGCCAGTTCTTCCAGGGTCCTGGTGCTGAATTCAAGGAAATGCTCCCAAGCCTCCTTGGCTATGGTTTCCTGTCCTTTCAAGCAGGGGGTCTAGCACTCATCTTCTCTGTGAAGTGTCTGGACATCACAGTGCCATGTAGTTTTCATGTTTACAGCACATAGAGGCTTGATAGTATTCCTATCATTACAGGTTTTGTTCTATTTTTACAGTGATTCTACCCCTATTACTACAGTGCGGTGTCTCCAGGGTGCCACGTCTCAGCAAACACAAATGCAGGCTGGTCAAAGCCCACCGCTGTTTACATTTGAAAAATGCTTTAGACGTGTAAGACCATCCTTTCCACACCAGTGCACTTAAACTTATCAGAAAATCAATAATTTTCTCTACAGATTGACTAGGCCTTTTCCAGTAGGTCTTGCTCTGTGTAAAATAGCACAAACAATTCTCAAATAAAAATAGAAAAACCTTGCAATAGTGCTAAACCCATGGTTGCTACTATTTTTCACAACATTTTATAGAAATACTTTCATGTTTTGGTTAATTCTGTGTGACAGAGAACAGCAGCTTTCCTAGTGGAAAAAATGTTTATTCTTTGCTTTATTTACTCATTTTGTGCTTAATCAAATAATAAAGCAATGTAGTATTTCAGGGATGTACCTAATAAGTAATCTAAAACTAATTTATTCTTTTCTCCTTTCCTTAAGCAGTTCCTCATTTCCTGATTTGTTTTTGTAGATATATATAATCAGACTAAATTTTTATTTAAAATATATACATAAGATTTTATCATTTACATTTTATATTAAGTTGTGAAGTTTATATAAAGATACATATATACATATCACTGTCCAAAAAAACTAAAGAGCCAAGTGCACCCAGTTCAGCAAAACTCAAGAGACTTTTCAAACCTGAGCACTGCCAGTTTTAAGACTACAGGATCCCCACTGTGTTTCAGCACCGACAGAAGGGTATTCTGCCACCTCATATTGAAGCTGAGAATGCTCTTGAAACAGAGAATCACCTACACAAAGGTGTTGAGTAGGAAACAAGACAGGCAGGGATGAGCCACTATCTTGTAACAGAGTCTATTTCCATTCTCACTCCTGTCCTCATTAAAACTTGGTATAAATGTAACAGAAAGCCATATAACTTTCAGTCAGAAATTACAGGATTTTTTTTTGCAAACCAAGCAGTCTCAGTCTTCATTTCTGAGGCATTGACACAACCCATATAATAATCTGTGAGCCAAAACTAAGCAAAACAAGGAAATCAAGGTCCATTAGGTGGAAATGGGCAAATGAGATGTGACCATTTTTATTCCAGGCATCGTAACATGCTCATAGGTAATAAATGTGTGTGCACGGGTATGTATGTATATGCATATGCATAATATCTCTTTAAACTCACAATAACAAATCCTTTGGGTGCAAACAGTAAAGTAATAGAGAATGTTTTTTAAAAAATGTACCATTATGATTGGTAAAAGAATAGCAACATGCAGGTAAAGAACAAGATTTGCTTGTGCTTTTAAATTTAAAAAAATCCACCTTTTACACATGGGAAAAACAAAATCAATCTTTCCTCAGCTAGGTCCATTTATCAACTGACAGCATATTCTGGATCACAAATGCCTACTATTACAGCAAGAGATGGAAAAATGCAGTCACTTTCTGGATTGAAAAAGCTCTTTCTTCTCTCTATACATTCAAAGGTGATGATAATTTGGCATTTTTTTAGCCTATCTCCTATCAGAACACAATAAGTGTTCCAAGGGAAATCCAGCACAGATTTCTAGTAGAATAGCAGGAGGAGAAGGTTGGTAAGTGGATGTTGGGCTGCACATGAGGATAAGTAAGCATGGAGGTACTGTGTCTGATTTGAAATCAAGCAGTGAACAACATCCAATTGATTATGAGAGCAAAACTCATACTCTTAAAAAATTTATAAAACTGAAATATTAAGAGAAAAATAAATGGATTTCACAGTTCAAGCATTTGTTCTACTCATAAAACTGTAGCTCAAAGAGAAATGAAGTTACAGTACCAGGTCAGGCATAACAGGAATGCAAGAGACAGGTTATTCATGGGCATTAAGTCAAACAACAGCTATCTTAAAAACAGCAAATCAGGAAATACATCTTAGTACAAAGCTGAAGACACCATTTAATAAAATCTTCATTAAACTCATTGATACATGCCCACACTGGGTCACAACATCAGGTTGTTAAGGCATATCACTATAAATTTTGTATTGTGCATTTCGTTTTTTTCGCAAGCCTGCACTGAAGGGTGACTGCCACACTACAGCATGTTCTGCAGCTTTGTGGTCTAGCTCTACACTTCATCTGCTTGCAAGCTACTGGACCAGACCCCTTCGGGGTAGACTCTTCTGTCATCTAAGTGTCTCCATGTCAGAAATGCAGCACAAGGTCTGGCATTCCCAAATTTACCTGAGGTCTGCAAGTTCCCAAAGGATTTACTTGCCATTCATCCGTCCATTCACACCATACTACACATTAATTTATTGTACCAGCTGTTAGTGATGTATCCTGAGAAATTTTTCTCATCCCCCAAAGCTCAGGTACCACCAGTGCACCCCATCCAGGATGCCGTCTTTCAGTTAGCCCTCTCCTTGCTGAGTCTCAAGAGACTTTTAAGTATTTTTACAGTTATCACAATAACCACTTGACTTCAATCATCATCTAAAGGACCAAACTGTGTATAACAAATTTAGTTTGCCCAGCTGACATTAATGAAAAACAGCAGTAGCGTACCTACAAGCTTATCCAGGAACAACTCCTTTTTGGTATGTACAGAGGTTCTTTGAAGTGCTGATTCTTTCCTTTTTTTCATTAAATCTACTGAACCAAAGGCACACATTATAAGGCTCCAGCCACACACCAAGAACATTTTCTTTTCCTCCTGGATTGCAGCTTGCCTTTTAATTTAGCAATATTTTATACAGAATATATATTGCATGTTATTAATAAACATTATAGGATATAAGGTCTGTGTGTCAAATCAGTTAAAAAAGGGGGGCTCAGATACACTGGCTGACAAGTGACAAAGGTGGCTGGATGTCATCCTAGCTACAGCACTTACTCAGCTGCTACTGTCTGCAGCCTGAAGAAGGACTTCTACTGTTTATTAATGCATATACGTATTCTCAGAACCAAAGCCTTTGCTAACAGAAATTGGCATTGCTCCAATGAAGTCAGCTGAATGTTTGTAACAAAAGAACAGCTCTTCCACAGCAAGCAAGATTTTGCCTTCCTTTATGTATCATCCCACATGCCCATAGGATTTTGCCTATGTGATTAAAAGAGAATGACTCACAACAGTGGCTACAATGCCTTCCAAGTCTCTTCTCGCCTCCTCTGTTGTGCCCTACCTTCCAGCTGACCTTATTAGTAAAGCCAGAAGTAAGAGAAGAAATCCTTGGCTGATCAAAATGGTAATACTAGTTCATAATATCGTGACATGTTTCTTCTTGGAACCCACAGCACCTCCAACACATGAACTGAAGTTAAATGAATCTGCTGTCAATGCCTTGTTCCTGGGACAGATACAATCAAATATTTTATTCCTAAAGGAAGTTGGTTCATAGAAGTTCTGGAATAAATACATCAGGTGTACTATCTACATCCAGTTAATTCACCTGAGTAGTCTTCGAAATTTTAAAAAGGTAATCATTTTGTGAATTTAATACACAATAGAGGATCTTGCTACTTCATACATAATTTAGTTTTAGAACTAAGAGAGCTTTCATAAACTCACCTAAAAAAGCAAGTTTTCTCTTCCACCTCTAATTTAAAATATCTCCAGGCATGTAAGCACATATGAGATTAAAAAAACTCACTTCAGAAATTTCCAAAATAACAGTTTATGCATTCAAATATAACAGTCTGTTTTCTTTATTCTAGGTTGAATTTTTTTCATCATGATTTGACACATTGAGTCAAAAAAAAATCAACTGAGGTATAGAAATATGACTTTCTATGGCTTTAATAAAGGAAGTGGCAGTGAGTAAGTGTACTAACATGAGAGAATTGAAGTTTGAACCCCTAACAATAGATATACAGCAGTTCTCATTTATTTTGATTTGCACTGAAAATAATTACTCTTGATAGCTTAGTCTTGTAGTTTTGGCATAAACTTCGGTGTACACTGAAATGTCAGAATAAAGCGGGTCCACTACCACCTTGTCAACTCCCCTGCTCTCCCAGAGCTTGCCTGCCATCCAGTACAGCAGACAGGTATCACGAAAAAATTCCTGAGTACTGAGGAGAAGGCCTGGGGGGAAAAAAAAAAGGAAAGGAAAATGGCCTTTTGCTTAAAGTGTTTTTTCTCCAGTCAGTATTCTGTTCTCCACCTAAATATAAACTGTGAGTAGACTAGACATGAGATAACAGGTTTGATGCTGAAGTATACAGCTCCCGTGGGACTGTTCTCCTCTTGGAAGCAGTTCATGTTCGAGCCAGGCAGTACCTGAAAATTCTACTGTACCAATTACCAGTATGGACATTATAGTTAATGGAACAGGGTTTGTACAGCTGAAGACAAACACAAAGTAAGATAAAAATTGGACAAGATTATGGAAAATATTATACTCACAAGAGTGTGCCCAGCATGATTATATTATAGTCAAAGCAATGTAACAGAATTAATTTCCAGTTCCTAGAAATGTGTTGGAGTCCCCACAGAGGTGTAAGAATTAAACAGGCTATAAGTACATTGTGATTTTTGTCTTCAACCTTCAGGCTATTATCATCTGTGATGGCTTTATTCTCCACGCATACACCAGCACAGTGGTCATTCTGCTCTAGTGATGTGCTGCCTTGTACTACTTCAGCTCCAGACCATACCATGCCCAGAAGTTTTGTGTAGGAGCCATGAGTGTAAAACGCAAGGATGACCAGGGCTACTCAGAACAGATCCCCACTCTGAGCCATTCCCACTTTTGTGTCTCCATCTTTTTAGTTGATCTGGCTAACACATGTTAAGGCTTAAGGGACAGAGTGCATTAAAACAAGAAAACCAGTGCTCATTCCACCTCCCTCAAGACTGTGTGGTTCATAGGATCATACAAACCTAGGATAATTCAAGTTGGACCTCAGGAGGTCTGTAGTTCACTCTAATGCACAAAGCAGGGACAGATTCTGCTGGAGGGTAGGAAGGCCCTGCAAAGGGATCTGGACAGACTGGACCGCTGGGCAGAGTCCAACGGCATGAGGTTTAACACAGCCAAATGCCGAGTCCTGCACCTCGGGCACAACAACCCTATGCAGAGCTACAGACTGGGTGAGGTCTGTTTGGAGAGCTGCCAGGAGGAGAGGGACCTGGGGGTGTTGGTCGACAGCCGGCTGAACATGAGCCAGCAGTGTGCCCAGGTGGCCAAGAAGGCCAATGGCATCTTGGCTTGTATCAGAAATGGTGTGATCAGCAGGTCCAGGGAGGTTATTCTCCCTCTGTACTCGGCACTGGTGAGACCGCTCCTTGAATACTGTGTCCAGTTCTGGGCCCCTCAGCACAAGAAGGATGTTGACGCTCTGGAGAGTGTCCAGAGAAGAGCAACAAAACTGGTGAAGGGGCTCGAGAACAGGCCTTATGAGGAGCGGCTGAGAGAGCTGGGGCTGTTTAGCCTGGAGAAGAGGAGGCTGAGGGGAGACCTCATTACTCTCTACAAATACCTGAAGGGAGGTTGTAGAGAGGAGGGAGCTGGCCTCTTCTCCCAGGTGTCAGGGGACAGGACAAGGGGGAATGGCCTCAAGCTCCGCCAGGGGAGGTTTAGGTTGGAGATTAGGAAGAAGTTTTTTACGGAAAGGGTCATTAGGCACTGGAATATGCTGCCCAGGGAGGTGGTTGATTCGCCTTCCCTGGAGGTGTTTAAGTTACGGGTGGACGGGGTCCTGAGGGACATGGTTTAGTGTTTGATAGGAATGGTTGGACTCGATGATCCAGTGGGTCTCTTCCAACCCGGTCATTCTGTGATTCTGTGATTCTGTGATTTGAGGTCAGACCACATTGCTCAACTGGTGTTGAAAACGTCCAAGGATGGAAACTACATAACTTCTCTGGGCAACCTGCCTGACTGTACTCGTAGGGAAAAAGACTTTCTTTACACCCAGTCCAAACCTCTCTTGCTTCAATTTATGACCACTGCACCACTGTCTCTTATCCTCTCCCAATGCACTATATCCAGCTTCATCTCTCTGATGACCTACCTGTTCTAGCCACTGCAGGCAGTGGTACTATTAGCTGCACCCAAAGCCATCCCTTCTCCAGGTTGACGCAGCTGAGCTTCCCCAGCTGCTCATCACAGGACAAATCCTCCAGCCTCCAATGTCCCTGCTGTCAAGGCCCTTCCAGTTTGTCCATGTCTATCCTGTGCTGGGAGAACCAATACTGAATATACTACCTGGATGGTCTCACAAGTGCTCTGTAGAGGGGTATAATCCCTGTCTTCCATCTGGGGCTTTTTTTTTTTGGTTCATACAGCCCCAGAAGCTGTTAGATGACTTTGCCTCCAGGGCACACAGCTGAGTCACATCCAGCTTACTGCCCACCACTATCCCGGAGCTTCTTCCATAGAGCTGCTCCCCAGCCCATCCATCCCCAGCTGGTGGTGTTGCAGAGGTTCTTCCCATCACAGTGCAGGACAGAACATTTCACTTTACTGAGTTTCACGAGGTTCCTGATGGCCCATTCTCCCAGCCTGCCTACTCTTCCTGAACGGTAGTTCTGACCATGGGTCTGTTGGCTGGTGTTCCTCAATTTGGCAGTACCTGCTAACATGAAAGGAGTGTACTCTGTCATCTTCTACAGGTTGAGAGATGGAGGAAAAGGAAGTTCTGAAGACAATTCTGTACGTTGTCACTGAACAGCTAGGTGGCTTTTAGAAGTCACTGGAATGCCCAATAGCTTTCTTTCTCCATACTTAAAATATGAGTGGCAGATCTAGAACACTCCAGGCAGTACCCTTAGAGCCTTGGAGGAAAACTTCTGTTCATATCTTGGTATCATTGTTACTGTCATTATTGCTACTTGCTTCCTGAGATCATGTTTGTTCCCTAGCAGGGGTTAACAGAACTCAGGAATTTACATACTTTGATATGTCCCTGTAAGGATGCCTTAGGAAGGTCTGACTTCTCTCACTTCACAGACTGGTAATGCTCAGAATCCTGCAAATACTATACTCTTTTATACCAGAATCCTCAAATCAAGGCGAATGCTCAGGCTGCAATGGCCTGAGGGTAGGGGCTGGCAAGTGCAGTAATGTGCACTCTCATTGCATCAATGAATAAATGCATATTACTTAGCTCTTACTTCATGTTACAGTTCAATTATGCTATGTCAGTCACTAGAAACATATACTGATGGGTGTTGTTCTGTGTGCTCACCTTTTATCTTAACTCATACCAAGATCTGATTTAACTCCCACTTAGTTATAGTCCCTATTAAGCGTGTCAGAATGGTATTACAGTAGAAAATAAAACCAGGTCATTAGAATGGAGACTGATTGTAAACTTAGTTTTAAGCCCATTTATATATACATATCTCACAAAGGTGGTGGTGATGATATATTCAGAAGTAAAGTAATGGAAAGAGCTATATAAGACACATACTGTAAGTTAGCTAACTATGTCATATAGATTTTGCATGAAGACCACAACTTAATGAAGACTTTATTTTTGCTGTAGGTATCACGTTCGGTTTGTTGGGTATTCATTTAACAGACTTCAGAGCACATACAACCCACCACTGAAATGGATACTGAAGAGTAAATGAAGTTTTCTTCGTGTCTCCAGTTTTATTCCAATATGAAACAAATATGAAACACACTATTCATTCAAAAGGTGCTTTTATTTTCTATTTCCCCAGGCCTTGGTATGTACATTGCCTTGTTTCACACAACCCCGAACATTGTCTCAGGCAGGCTTTATATAAAACAACATAATATCCAAAAAGCATCATAATCACATAGCGAGTTTCACTGTGCATGAAGTTTTACCATTCATAATTTCAAGGGTGTCCTCCTCTGCACTTAAAGACATAAATAGGAAAGATGTATTACATGGAAGATTTGCACTTTTGTAAGTAAGTGTTGGCAATTACTGTTTTTAACAAAAGTATTACAACTCTGGAACCTTCTCTCCGAGATGCTCTTTTCTCATACGTATTTCTTAGTCATAACAGGTTAATTACCTAATAGACTTTTTCCTTAGTACATGAGGGCTTTATCCCTCTGAGGTCCGTGGAAAAAACCAAGACATAAAATCTATTTGTTATTAATGTACTTCTTCTAGCCCATAAAACAAAAGTTCATTTTCTTTTAAAAGTGAATACAGTGTTAGCATTTTCTTTACAAGAATTATTAATTTATAATTTCGGAGTACAATATTACCCATTTGATCCCAGCATCCCTAAGAAAGCATCAGCAACACTACTGAGTTTTAAACTTAATGCATATTGGTCAATAACAAAGCCAGGTTTCAGGGATAAAGGAATAAAATAATCCCTGTAAAGATCATCAGCTCATTCTTCAGATGCAGATTTCTAATTTGATCACATAGATTGTACATATGTACATGCACACATACACATGTGTGTATATATTAATGTTTACGCTCTTTCTTTAAAGTGAAGTGGCAATTTTTGTCACTTAGCATTTTACTCTATATTAGCTTCACTTCTTAAAATTTGAATACTCTGGAGTCTCTCTTCTTCCATATTCGTGTAACGTTTTTCCTTTTTTCTTTTCCCATTCCTCTACCTTCTTAATCAGTTATAATCACTTTTTTTTTCCACATCTTCTTCTCAACTATAATCCACATCTATGGTATTTTCTACAAAGAAACACCTTATTGTCATCCTTTACATTTGATTTAACTTAATGGTGACTTGTGAAACCACCAGTAAGAATCTTTAGTGTTCCAATGTATATCAAAACATTCAAAATAAGGATGTAACTCTCAACAGCAACCAGTGTTATAAGCCCCTCCAAGATGAAGCTCAGATTTCCTCATCTGGGTTAAATATTGAAAGCTATCGGAGTGCTTCTAATAAGAGCAGAAGCTGCCGTGCAACTATATGAACCATATCAGCTACACATGCTAAGAGCAGCACACTAAAATAAAAAGGATATATACTTGAAAAACCTAGCTTAATGCAAAACAACAAATAAGAAAGTGTGTGCTGCTTTCTGATACACTCATCGTTTTGTCACTCCACTTCAGGAAAATCAATTTGCAGAGTTTGTCTACAAACTGCGTTATGTGCTAGTCACAGTTCAGAGGATTACTGCTTAGGAGGCAAAGGAGAAAACACTCATGCAGCAAAATAAAACTGGGGGAAAAGTCATTTGCTGAGAAACCGAAGTGGAATTTTTTAGTGCTTCAAGATCCAATCCAGCCCTGAAGCGATGCGGTGCAGGACGGAGTGAGCACACCAGGTGAGTGTCTAATGGTACATATGTACCCAACGTATACACAGGGCTTGCTCTTCAGGTGAAGGGCAAACATTCTTGTTCTTTACAACCCCAATACAAAACCACCAGAGTCTGTATTAACAATACTAACGCAAGACTGATATCCTAGCAGAGAAAGGAAAATACATGGCCTGCTCATCTTGCAGGTTTAATACACTTGTTACAGTGACACTGTATTCCCTAACGCAGACCCAAAACTTGTCATTTAAAGGGCCCTGCCAGTTTGAAGTGTTATAACCATGGCATAAATCATACAATTAATCCCCACTGTCCTGCCTCAAAGCTGTTTATAAACATACAAATCATGTTGAGTGCTTGCCACATTACCAGCAATTGAAGGGTCAAAGATTTTAAGGCCATAAGGAATGACTATGAAATCACTGTGTCTGATCTCTTGCATAAAACAGAAAATTGCTCCTTCATAGAGCCCTCCGCTAAACGGAGCTGGAGCTGTGTAGGGCAGATCTACAGTCTACTCGACTTCAATTCACCAAGAGAGAAAAAATGTAAAGCCAGACACCTGAATGATCTTCAATGCTCTTCTAAGCCTGTTTTAGGGAAATGGTATAAGATGCACAGAGGGCATGTCGTGAAGAAACTGACTCTCATTAATCTATCTTATGAGGGAGGAACTAGAAAATAAGCAAACCTGTGATGTTCACTGTCCAGCTATGTGCCACTTCCAGAAAACATTTAATAAAACTTTAGGGAATTTGACAGAGGAGGGATTGAGTAAAGAATTACTTATCCATAAGCATACTGTACATTTGAATCTGATGTAATGGGGTTTGTGGGACCATGCTGCCTTGAAGTAAGAATTAATCCATAAAATTCATTACACTTATGCTGATGAAGCACTGGTTAAGTTCTTCACAGTCTTTTTCACACAAAAAGGTAAAGCTTTGAAATATCCTTTTACACAATGCTTGAAAAGCCTATTAAATTGCTTTTGGACTAATATCATACTTTCAGCCTTTGACATTACCAGTTTTCTCAATATGGTAAAGATTTCTCTTGGATCAAGTAGGAACACAATAACAAGTTGTCTTTACCTTGAACAAAGGTCCAACTAGTGATGCTACACATCTTATGGTAAAAAATACTTAGAAGAAATCTGTATCTACTTGATGTGCTGTACTGTGTATCTCAGTCACAGACAATATTTCAGAAACACTGCCACAGATTAAGAGAGTGCAAAGTGGTGAAAATTGTTGAGTTGGGGCAGGAGCACATACTAACATTAAATAGAAATAAAATTGTCACTAAACTTCTGAGGAAGCAAGAAAATAAACTCAAAAATAAGATCTGTTAGGCACTCTACTGTAACCAATCTGCCCTTGTTTACTGTTTTAATAGCTCTCTAAACTTCAATAACATCCTGTTGTTTCAAATTCACAAGCAAATCTGTCAATATTTTTCCGACTATGTCAAAACCAACTGCAAAATTCCACAATGACCTCAGCAAGCCCAGGATGTCATCCTCTTATATTAGGCATCACAGCAATAAAAGGTGGGCTTCTTATCTTCAGGGATTTTCCTCTGTTAATACTCAATAACAAACACACATGGTATCGATCCAAAGCCAACGAACCTGTGACTTCAACCATATATGAAATACGATATTGCTAATAATTGCTCTGCTTATTTTTCAGTTGTTCTGGGCTGGAAAATACCCATCCCTGTTTATATGAATGCATACTCATATAGTAACACACATATATATATTTATCTCTCATAAAATAAAAGCTGATAGAGGAAAAATATTTTCTATATCTTGTCTCCTGGGTATTATATGCTTAAAATAATAATAAGCCAGCTGGAAATACCACTGGACAGACAATAAGTGAATGGACTATTTCACAGTCTGCAAATATTAAGCTGATTAACTTCGGTTATGTTGGGTACTATAAAATATGTTTGGTCATGTCAACACCTCAGGCATTTCATCACATGCACACATATCTGTCAATTTTTAAAGTTTTGTGAAAACCATTTCAATTTGCCACATTCTGTCTGGTTCTGTAACTAACACTTTCAAATACTGGCTTACTGTAAAATACCTAACATTAAATGGCAAAGCTTCTCTAACCGTATCGCCCACTAGCTCCGCTCCTGCCAGCTGGAAGAGGGGTAGAAGGTGAACATTGATGTTAATTTGGAAGGGAATATGTGACACAACCTGACACGTCAAAGTGTGAAGAGGTTTTTGCCACTTAGGTAAAAACAAGTCTACCGACTGGTGAAGCTGCAAAAACAGAATTAAGGAAGAGACTTGGAGGTTATTTTGCTTCCACATAATTAAACACCAAAGAAAATAGAGCTATGGCCATTTTTAAATGCCTTTAAGATCTTCCTCCTCCTTTCTTCGCTTGCTGTCGTGAGCTGTTGAGTATCAGACATTTCAGAGTGTGCACGGAGGAAATAAACAAATGCATTGCTACTGTAGTTGCAGGGCAAAGAAACATTGATGTCACTGCTGCCATAATCACATTAGTAGGGTGCATTAACAATAATGTCATGTTTGATCAACTAGTCAGGTCAAAAGCTCTTCGAAATACAATCTGAATGGAAGCACAAACCAAAATGGCAAGAAAATCAACTTCCAAACAGCCTCCTTCCAAACACAGACCCCTATCGCAAAGGTGAGCTTTCGGTCACCAACACTCAATGTCAAACCATCCTGAATCAGATGATTACACTTTACGCTCGGCTAGATCCCTGTTCCCCTTCCTGCTAAACCCGACTCTGATTTTTCTCTTTTTTCCCCACCGCATACATGCACCTGCATCCTGCAGAGTGCGAATACAACCCCGCCAGGGATAACGCATGCAACTAGAGTTTGCTGAAAGCTCGTCTGTCAAGGACAGAAACATTTACAGCCCAAAGTGTTTCGGACCATTTTTCTTTCAGTAGGTGTTTTTCACTTTGAACACAATGCGTTGCTGTCTCTCCACTTTAGCACAAGGTATTCGACACAACCAAACGATAAGAGCAGAAATAGCCAACGACAAATTCTTTCAGGTGGGAAAACAACCAGGCAGGATACATACCCTGTAGTGTCCCAGCACACTCAGCAAGTGTATGTTCATCACCTGTGTACTTTTTTTTTTCCACATTTTCTGACACTGCAGAGCTTGGGCATGTGTCTAACCCTGGAGCGTGAACCTTTTTGCAGAGAGCGGCACAGGGAGAAGGAAGCATAGGTGCCACCAGGCAATGATCGCTGCCATCCAGAACTTCCCATGCACATTTTTCTGTCACTGCCCCCACCTCCTTTCCCCAAGAGAAGGGGAAACTGTTTCATCCCCAGCCCCAAGTCTTCCCTCCGGACACCCAACACCTTCCCCTTCATTCTCCCGTGACTGCCCCCGGTTTGCTCCCGGACTGGCGAGGCGCCGGCTTCCCCCGGTCCCCCGGCGCTCACCTTCTCGCTCTGCCCGGCGGCGCAGCCACCGCCCGCATACCAATGCGGGGCCGCAAGGGCAGCGCCTCCCGCCGCCGCGCTGCCTCCCGCACCTTCTCACCTCCACGCGCTTAAACCCGCGGGAGCGGGGGGACACACAGGACGGGACGGGGACAAGCACGGGTTTATCCCGGCCAGCAGGACGGGTCCCGCTCTCATCCCCCGGGGACACGCAGGGATGCGCGCAGCAGGCACTCGGGCACCAACACCCACCGGGATGCGCGCGGGGCGCGAGTGCCACGTCTCCGTGTGTGTGTGTGTGTATGTGTGCGGGTGCGAGTGCGTGTGTGCGGGGAGCGGAGGGGAGCGGGGCGGCAGGGACGCAGGGCAGCATCCCCACCGCACCCGCGCATCCCCTCGCCGCGGAGAGCGGAGACTCACCGGGTCACCCTGGTCTCTGAAGGTCAAGCTCAGGTTGGTTTCTTGATTGCGGTTGTCCTCCGGGCTCTTTCGGCTCGGCTCTTCCCTCTTTTTTTTTTTTTTCT
>WAAB01024475.1:18759-59214 GCA_013389865.1 Piaya cayana | reverse complement strand
TTTTGTTTTTCCTCCCCCCGCTCCGGCGGGGCTCCCGCTCCCTCTCCCGGCCCCGCGGGGTGAATCCCGGCTCCTCACGCCCGGTCCCCGCGGCGCGGCTCAGATCCCGTGGTCGCAATCCACATCGCGGCAGATGTACCACAGAATCACGTAGAGGATCAGCAGGATGGCGAAGATGAACAAAGCCACCAGGATAGCCTTGGTCACCGGAGAGATGAGCGACTGCATGTCCCCCGCGGGCCGGCGCCGAGGACGGGCGGCTCGGCAACTGCGCGGGGGGCTGACGCCGCGGCCCCGCCGCCTCCCCCGCCGGCTGGAGCGCGGGGGCTGCCTCCCTTCAGCGCTCCCGCCGCGGCGCTCCGGGGCGGGCGGGACGGGGCGGCGCCGCGGGGCTCCCGGCCATGGGAACGGCGGCGCNCGCGCCGGCCGCCGCGTCCCGCCCAGCGCGGGGTTTATTTCCCTCCCTCCCTCCGCTCGCCCCCTCCTCCTCCTCCTCCTCCTCCTCCTCCTCCTCCGCCGCCTCCTGCGCTCCCGCCCCCCGCCGCCCCGGTGCGCGAAGCACCCGGGGTCCCTCCTCCCCGTTCGTTGCCGTCTCCCCCGTGTCCGCTGGAGACCCGCGCGGGGCCGGGGGGAGGGAGGGTGGGTGAAGCTTGTCCCTTTTTCCCGAGCGGAAAGGTCACCCCTTCCCATCCTCAATAAAAATGAAAAGGTTTTGTTTTATTCCGGCAGGTCGGCGCGGAGCAGAACCTGCCAGGAGCGCCCCCGGGGCTCTGGGGCCTTTGGGACGCGCACCAAAGGCACCGCAGGACAGGCAGCGCAAAAATAGGACGGGAGGATGGAAATGGGATCAAAGACGGTCGCTTTCCTACTCACTCCCTAACAGCAGCACCGGCCCAGCCTTCAGCTGACCCCAGAAATCTGTAGCACCAGAGGTGCCCATGCTGTGTCACATCACACGCTCACAAGCCTTGGCGCTCGCCACCTGACGTGTGCCCAGGCACCTCTTCACTTGCCCAGCACAGCAGGGTCGGGAACAGATCCAAAACGGGTCCCCTGGCAAGGAACGAGGTGCCCCAAGGCCAGCCCTGTGCTGGGAGGCAGCTGGAGATGTAGACAACTTTTCCTGGCAAGGGATAACTCAGTGAGACAAAGGTCACTCGTACAGGGAAAACTGCTTCTGGTGAAATACAAGGAGTTGTCACCTTGGATCTAATGTGGGGACAAAGCCAGGTGTTTCTTCACAGAAAGTTTTGGGTGCAACCAAATAAAAAACATGGGAATGCTGAAGAAAGTCACACAACCGTGGAAGATAGGGCTGAAGGAAACCTTCGTATGTCATCCACCCAAGAAGGACAAAAGCAACCCTATCAAGAAGAAGGAAAAATTAAAACTTCAATACATATGAACTGGATAGACAAAGGATAATCAAGTTTGAAAGGAAAAAGGTAAGATAATGCTATATATGTATTCCAGGCATAAGCACCCTAGAGGACAAAATCTTATTAATGCTGAACATGGGGATTTAAGAAAGGGCAATGGAAAGAAAATACGAAAGAGAAAAGCTAGGCTGTTAGTTAAGGAGACTTCTTACATCATGAAATGCCTAAAGGGTACAAGATAATATCGCAACTGAATGTGTTGCAGGACACATTACTCCATCTCTTTGAAAAAGCTCAGTTTTTCCATGCAGGAGGAGTGGTCGGCTCTTTATCGATAACCCATCATGCTGCCTCTGTCTCTAGCCTTTCAGTTCCTCATCTGCAATAAGTAGATCACCATATTTCCTTTCATTTTCTTTTTGTGTTACCACCTTACACTGAGATTTTTCACTGTCTTTTGCCTTTTGAAATAAACAACTTGGCTGGAGCTGTAATGCTACCAAGGTGCAAGTACCAAGTTCCTCCCCAAATCAAAGGAGTGCTGGATTCTGGAGGCAC
The DNA here is from genome assembly GCA_013389865.1 of Piaya cayana. Taxonomy (NCBI): domain Eukaryota; kingdom Metazoa; phylum Chordata; class Aves; order Cuculiformes; family Coccyzidae; genus Piaya; species Piaya cayana. The sequence goes on along the minus strand of WAAB01024475.1, from coordinate 57,277 downwards.
ACAGCTAGATGCTTACATCAGATTCTTCAAAATGTCAAAAACACCGTGTTTTTCTCATCTTCTGCCTGGACATTAGTATTTCCTTTGCAGGAAAGTGTAATTCCACATAGACCAGTTGTTCAGCTGATTCTCACACTCGAGCATTCATGCGTTGCCATCTGTGCTCCTTGGTTTGTCAGCTCTTGAGAAAGTGGTACCCAACCTAGCAGTGTCAGACACCGCAGTAGCAATCGCTTAACGCTGTACCAAGTGATGGCTGATGCCTCTGTACTTGTCAGCATGCGAAGCAAAATAGTGCACCATCATTTCTGAGCCCAAAATGTGACTGATTGTGTAACGTGTGCAATCTGTTCTGAGCAGGTTTTGAATTCTGCTTGTTTAATTTGCATGTGCTTATGCACAAGGGCATCCCTGAGTAATTAAAAATATATAGCCTCTCCGCATTTGATGTTCTGTCACTGGCAGAGTCTGAGCCAAGACAGAAATCACAAGATAAAAAGCAAATATATTGGCAAAGCTGTCCCTAGTTGAGGAAGCTGATTTAAACAAGGAAGTAAACATAAAACCCATCTTAGTTTTCAGATGTCTTATTAGTAAGCAGTGAGGAAGAAGAAAATCGATCTTAGCCGAGTGAAGAGAGATAACAGTGGCAGAAAAATAATTTTAATTTCCACCTTGCGAGCTGATATTAAATTAAACAAATACTAATACATTTAGCTTTTCATTTTCTCTTTCTCAACTCCCTTTGAAAATGTGCTGCAGCAAATAAATATTTGTAAGGAAGAACACGCATAAAAGATGGGTGGAAAGACCCACAATCACAAGCTAATGCAGACAGATTTAAATATCCAAATTAAAGTCTGTGTTAATGTACTAAGTGTTTATGCAATATAGATGACACAAAGAGACCTGGCTGTTTCTTGGAAAGTTCACCTGCTGTCTTAGCCTCTATGAAGTTATCATCTCTGCATCAGCTCTCCAGTCCTCCTGCCAGGGTATTCAGACCAGCTAGAACCCATAGGAAAGACGGTCGGTTTTATCTTCGCAGACGTGGCCAGTGTATGTCACCATGGCTTCCACTAATGGGCACAAATCCTGCGTGCTCACAGCGCATCTCCAGTCTGGGAGGGGATACGAAGCTATTGAATCCCCAGAATTGGGCTGCAGTGTTTCAGAAGGGGACAACCAGAGGTCTGTGGTGGTGGATAAGCCTTGTGCCGACAGAGTTGGCTGCTCAGACAAGTTGTAACTATTAATCCTCTCTCACCGTAAACCTGAGACCAGCTGCAATGCAAATCCAAAGAATTTCACTCTTGCAGTGAATACAGGGGCAGATCAGAAGAATAAAGAGTTCAGATTGAAATAAATAACGTTTTTTAATTCCTTTGCCAGCCTGCCTTATCTCTTTTCTTTTTTAGGGCAGTTGCTTTTGCCTGTAAATTCGGAGGTGTCAGTGAAAGTCTTGTCATTTATACTAGTGTTAGCCGGAGGCGATTACGGTCCAGAGAGTCAGACACGGACTGATCATTTCTAAACATGATATTTCACTGAATGTCCAGTTTTCAGTACTTTCATGGGAACCTTAAATGCAAAAATGTAAGGAGATTTATTAGAATGATTTCAAGACTCACAGAACAATTCCTTGGAGCAGGAGTGTCAGAAGCATGTCTAAGATGCCCAGTGATTGCACATGGCCTGGAATGCGCATTCCTGGAGTGTCTGCACTAAAGAGGACCACACATGTTAGAAATACTACAGGCAATTGTCAACAAACTAGCTCGAGTATGGTAATTTGTCTGGCATTGCTGCACAGTGCTCAACGCATATTAATTTAGTCCAGTGCTCAGTCTATTGTCTTAAAATTGTATATATCAGTATTTTTTGCCATAGAAGTTCTATCACTGACTTCAACAAATACGGAATTTTACCCCACGACAAGAAAATACAATTAAATTAGTGAAAATTGGAGCCTAATTTAATAAAAGAGTACTTGGCTATAAACAGAGTCACAGGAAAGTATATTGTTTAAGGAACTGATGACATATTTCAGAGCCTTCCACCTCCAGAGTATCTTTCAAATAATTTTCAAGAAGTGACCATGTGTTGATGGAATGACTGCCTGGCAGCAAACTTTGTAGCTTTAGTGATTTTCTGAGTGGATGTATGTCTATATCATAAAACCACTCGTGCAAGTGGCACTAATTACATTGGACAAATCCATAGATTACATGTCAGGTCTCAAGTACTGCTTTACAGGCCAAAATGTAGTGCTGCTGAGACTGTATGAATTAGTGAATTAGAAGAGAATTATCAGTGATCTCACGTTTCATAATGATGGGCACAGCATAAAAGGCTGGGCAAACATGAACATACAGAATGAAGAGCAATCACACGAAAAAAACCAAATCTTCTTAAAAGAGGGAGTCAGAAAACAAGCTCTGAGTTATCACTGACATTAATTAGAGGACCTCCCTTTGGTCTGTTATTTGGATGACCCAAACTAATGAGAAAATTCAAAATATAAGAGTTCATATTCCATCTGCATTATTCAGAAGATGCAGATTAATTTAAGGTTGTGTAAAACATTACAATTTGTAAAAATTCATAGCAAGGAGAAGTATGCAGTAATGGTCATTTCTGGGGGAAAAATAAAAACTTATTTGCCATATTAAAGAACAGATTAAGTGGGCCCTCAGTAACACAGCTTTGAAAAAAAAAAAAAAAAAAGAGGTTCTTTATGGAATACTCAAGAGTAGAAATGCAAGAAGGAGACAGGAGTTACATTTTGTCATGCTGCATCATGTCAGTAATACCCTCCTGGGGTACTGGAGTTCCACTTTCCAGGTTAGAGTGTTTGGGGGAGAAAAAAAGCAAGAAAAAGCAACTCAAGGCTGTAAGAATAGATCTTTATCAAATCAAAGCCTCAAATCAGGACAGAAAATCAGGTAGCTCTACTTTCCCAGACGCTCTTCAAGCTGCAGACACAAGCACTCCTACTTCTCCATGGCAGATGACAAGAGGATGGACAATTCTGTTTGCCTTTGGGTTTTCTGAGTCTCCCCAAGGCACCATGCAGGGCATCTGGCTGATGGCACAGGCAATAACTTTAGGGTCTGTATTTGTGCTATTTTCTCACATTTACTGCTGGGGCTGCCCTTGTGCTTCTGTTCCAAACCTGATAGCCATCCCAGAAAAAAAAAGGGAAGATGGTTCATGTGGTGGTGGAGAGACTAGCATGGCCTGACCATGGGGTTCACGTTCGCTCTTTTCCTTAGGCTGAATTTCATCCTCTACCTAGCCAAGGCTGTGGCTGATGCCAGCTGGATTTATTCTTAATGTCATTGCCTGCCAGAACAGCTTGTAATATTACTAACAACCCACGAGAGCAAGTTGTATTGTCCTGTGGTTATACAGTGGGTCTGAGACTCAAGAAAGACCAGTTCCGCTTCTGCCTATGATACTGAATCACTGTCTGAGTTTGGTTTATTTGTTTTAATTCGTTTGTCCAGGAGGAATAGAAAGTGGATATAATTGCATTGCTGTATTGTTCTGAATACAAATTTGCTAAATAGTGCATGTTCTTGAATATCAGCCCTTTTCAGATTTCATCCACCTGTTACTGGAGCTGAGGAAGAGAAACGTGGTTTGACAGACATGCTTCCCTGGTGAGAAAAGTCAAGCTGTTTAGAGAATGAAAGTGCTCTTCAAATTGCCACTTGCACAAACCCCAGCTGCACTTTTGTTTTTCAATTTTGTTTGTAGGAATTTGAAAACATGGAATAAACTCAGCAAGCAAGTTAAGGAAAAGGAGTGGCAAATGAGGTATCTGTGACCTAGTTGTCCATCAGTGTTTTTGGTAGCTTTTCTTTTGGATCAGAGGAGATGTTACATTAGGGACATGTCCATCTCCAGAGGCAGTTAATATGGCTCAGCTGTGTTTCCTCTGGATTAAAAAAGATCATTATTTTCATGCCTTCTCCTTCCTACCTGGTACAACAGTGAAGTCTATACATAAGGATTTTTTTTTTTTTTGCTTGACTCTTTTCAGATATGCTAACCAATCTTTTATTGTTTAGTGCAAGGAGAACTAAATGAATTAATGAGACCCCTTCCCTTCCCTTGTTAACTCATCCTATACGCTCCTACATGAGTATTCTACCAGTACCCTGGGGGTTGGATTTTACTTGCTCTGAAGCAGACACTGTCCTTTTATGACACACACTAGGAATGAAAAATCCCTGCTGGGAACCAAAAGCAGAGGCAAGGTATTTGCAAAACATTGAGGAATTGTCTGACATTGGACTGAGGAGGTCAATGGAAGAGCTGGGGAATGGGAAACTTTCTGTTCTTGTGTGCACTTACAGAGAAACATTTCTGAAGTACAGATTTGGATACTGGACATCAAAACAGGCTCTGTTCAGCTTAGAATTGTTTTCTCTGTCCAGTAGCCACACAACAGGACTTAAGATTTAAAACCCCTCTCACCCATGCCATTAGGTAAACAGCTTTGCTGTGATGAAGATTGGCTCCTACAATCAAGCTGCCATTTAGAAAGCAGAAAAATGTCCTGAAAAGAAATGATAGCCCATGTGCAATGTGAAAGAGATCAATATGACCAACAGAAAGCTCTTCTGTGGGTTGACTTAGGAGATGAAGAGAGATGTATATGCAGGGAGTGAGCTATTTTTGTGTCCCAACTATCTCTTGCTAACAAAAAAGAGAAGTTAGACATGGTCGCTGTTAAACACTGTTACCCTTAAATTCCACTCATATTTTTTTCTACAGAATTCTTCCATTTGTAAGAGTTGCATCTTTATGTTTGACTTGCTCCTCTGTTTCTATGGAATAAAAATCAAACTGGCCAACTAAGGGAAATGAATCCCAAGCTCACTCAAGGGGCAGATTAAGTACCTCTGGTTTTGCTGGGTGCTGACTACACATCATGCTTTCTGCTCTTTGTAGCAGAATGGTAGTGGTGTTCCTTCATCGGGCCCTTGTTGTTGCGAGCATTTTGCCTAGAGATAGAAAAAGGGAGACTGTGTTTGAAGTATAGTTGGAGGAAGACTGAAACATGCATAACAAATAAGGCATTGGGGAAAGTAGGTCAGGGCTAGTCATGGCAGAACCACTTGTTTAAACAAATGTGCAGGATTACCAGGTTTTGAGGAGGTCAGTCCTGAGTGAAGCATGTAGCTTTGCTGGCAAGCTTTGTTTATCGCGGTATTTTACGGTTCTCACTAAGCACTGGTGTTTAACAGCAGACGTGCAGCCATGGTCAGGATGAGGTCTTCATGAAGTTTAATAGGGGAGACTGTTACTGAATAGGACTGCATTTATTCAGAACAAAATAAAAGTTTGGGTTTAAGAAGTATTATGAGTCCAGATAACTGAATTTATTCACATATAATTACCAGCAGAGATTTCTAACATCCTATAAACTATTTTGAGATTGGGAGAAAAAAATATTTTTTATCATATATAGAAGCCCTTCAGATTCGAGTTTGACCCAAGTGTAGCATTTAGAATGTCTGATCTGGCTTTCAGGATTTTCTTATTATTCCTCTTCGTTGCTATAGGCTGCACTCTGCTGCAGTAGGGTTGTGCTTTCTGAAACAGATATTCAAAAGAAACCATATTGGGATACACAGTATGAGCACTGAGCGTTTTTCCAAAAGGATTGATAAAGATAAAGAAGTCAAGGAAGTGTATTTATGTTCTCTTCAAAGCACCATGTCTGAATCAGGTGAATGAAAGAAAAAAAGTAGTGCAGCAAGATCAGTAACAGATGAGAATTTTGGCTGTGTGAGTGCAATTATTTTTTATTATCAAGATCACACTGTTTTCCTTCCAAGCTGTGAGCGCCTGCACTGGCTGTTGTCTTAGGCTCTCCTTTTCCAAGAGGTGCCTCCTTTCTGGTCTCGTGGGTCAGATGCAAGCTTAGGAACAACAGCCAGAAAGTTTGTGTGCCTCTAGCCACCTGAGAAGCAGCATCCAGCTATTCCTCTCCAGTGTTTGTGAAACAAGCACCTTTTGCTGCACGGCAGAGCTTGTCACCCTCATTTTAACAAAGCTAGTCACAACAGCTTGACACTTTTAATCGAACTTCATGGAAATCTTAGTAGTTAAGATTGATTTTTTTCGTATTTTAACCATGTTGTACTTCAGCAAAGTACTGAGTCATGAATAGGAGAACACTCGCTTTTTGAGAGGCATGGACACTGGAAAGCTGATGGGGAAATGGGGTGGGGCAAATAGTAGATAGCTGAGAATTTTCTGCTGGAAAGGTTTCCAGTGAAAAACACTCATCTCCTAAAACAAGTTCCTAATAGAGAAATTTCGGATTTGGAGAGAGCTTGTTGTTTTACACTGGGAAAACTGGCATGATGCTTTAGTGTTGCCTAGCTAGATGAATCTTGCCAGCTATGTTCTTTGCCTACAGGACTTTATCAGAGGCTCACTGTGTGGCACTGAGTGCTTCAGCTCTCCACTATTTTGGCCCTCCTGCTTGCTTCTCTCGGGTTTCTAGAAAAACAGGGTAAGACTGCCATAACTTTCATTCACTCTCTTGAAGCATAAATCAGATTTATGCTCATCTCTTTGTGTAATGTAATCTAAAGTATAGTTTAATGAACAAAACTAGCATGCACCAGAATCCGGTTCAGCTTCCTACTTTGCTGACAGCTCCATGGATAGTGCCAAAGAATTCACATAGCCTGAAGACATGAAATAGGGATAATAATAACTCCCTTCATTAGAGTTAGGGATCTCAGGGTAAGTACGGTAGAGGCAATGAGTAGCCATATGTGACAGAGAGTGGAGCATATCCATACCATAGATATATATTATCATCTTAAGGAAGAACAGACTCACAGAGGAGAACTTAAAAATTGCAAATGCAGTCATTGAGACAGTTGAGGGGAAGTTAAAAATTAGATGTGCTCCTAAAGTTCTGGCTTTTTATGCTCTTAGCCTCTGAATCAGGTTGCAGAAGCTACAGCTACAGCCACCAAAAGCAGTGCATGTTGCCCGGTATGGGCAGAACAATCCTGGTCTATGGTGTCAGTGTCAAGAAGGAAAAGTCAGATTCTGACCTATGAAACCTTTCTTATGGTAGTGGCATGTTTGAGATGGTTCACTTGAGAAAAATGAAAAGCTTAAAAGATTATCATGATCCCAAAACATTCCTCTGGGGAAATGTGAGGGAGAGACCGTCAGTGTTGGGGACAAACACACTTCTTCCATTGCAGCGCTCCTTAGTAGTAAAACAGATACATTGGTGCAATAAATCTAGAGCATTGTATAAAATTAAACCCCATCAAATAATGTGGACAACTGATTTCAACATGAAGTTGCTAGTTCTCATGTCTCCCAGGCACGCATATTTTAGAATAGGATGCCAAACAATGTTGGCTTTGGGCACAAAAGAGTACAGGTATTAAAAAGTCTGAAAATGGAGCAGACTTCAGTCTGTTCAAGAGTCTGCAAAAGGGTTTTTTTGCAAAACCTGAAGCTAGACAGATGATATTCAAACAGAAAATTAAAACCATCTTCCAGTATCATACCTCAATGCCCAAGAAACTGTCATACTTTTGTACCAAGGATAAGTCTAGGAGATAGGCTAAGCTTTACTGAAATGGTCAGTTACAGAAATGTCATGTTTACCATCATGAAGGAGAAGACTCTCAGGCTTTCAACATTGTTGAATTAAATCAATAATTTCTATTATGTAAATTTTAGAGTCTAACAGGAACCAGTCCAGACTCTTTCGTCCCATATATATCTGGACAATCTCTGCTAATTTCTCTTAATGCTGATAATTGTCTATATAACATTGTTTTCTTCTTTCCCATTTTGCCAGCCACAGACATTTATTTGGCAAAAATATTGACAGTGCTGAGTTACTGCGCATAATGAACAACTGGTGTAAAAGCCAATAGCCTTGAAAACACACTCATCATTCTGCCCTTTGTTTGTACTGCCCTTTACACAGAGTTATCTTCATCCTTCCCCTTGCATAGGAATTAGGAATACTCCAGTACTTGTAAGAATACATAAGTTAAGAAAGAAATCAAAACTAGTGGAACTAGAATCAGAAAGTGGCAGAAAGCCAGGCTGCACACATTTTGCCCCTCCTGTTTATATTACATCTGTGTGTCTGTGTAGCCAATTTTTCATCTGAATCCTGTGCCAGTAATGTGAGTGAGCTTCTATCATTAATGGAAGTGAGGTCACAAACTTGCTGGAATTTTCTGATTTTTATGTACTCCTTTTAAATTCTTTATCTACTCTGTTTCTTTATTTATTTTTTATTTCTTTATATTATTATTGGGGAGGTTCAGGCTCGACATAAGGAAAAAAAATCTTCACTGAAAGGGTCATTAGGCAATGGAATAGGCTGCCCAGGGAGGTGGTTGACTTCCCTGGAGGTGTTTAAGGTGTGGGTGGATGAGGTACTGAGGGGCATGGTTTAGAGACTCGTGGGAATGGTTGGACTCGATGATCCGGTGGGTTTCTTCCAACCTAGTGATTCTATAATTCTATGATTCCATAATTATTACTCTGTTGGTCTAGTTAGTTATGTTGACCCAAGTGATGTAGCATTCATCTACCTCCAAAGTTTGCAGCTTGATCTTGGTAATGTGTTAAGCTTATGAAAACCTGGTTGTACAGACAGGTTGCTGAGCAATAGTAGTTTTGAAAGCATGTAATAAGCTCTCTAGTTGGATACAATGAATCCTATCAAGAGGCGAGAGCTCTCGGCAGGGAAAAATACCTGCATAGTACAGCACTGACAATTCCCAAGGGTGCCTGCTGGATTGTGGGTTTTTTAAAAATTTCGTTTCTTCTTGTCTGAGCGCGCCACCTAATGGAAGTGAGAGGAAGTATCAACCTTTCTGATTTTCTTTAAAATACCTTTTTATTTCTATGCTGGTGTTTGTGTGTCTTCAGGAGGGAGGGTGTGGGAAGAAGAGCATCCTTTGACTTTTGGAGTAAAGGACAATTAGAGAATAGGAATTCTGATATGTTGTCTTCTATTTTAGTGACGTGGAGTTTGAACATACTTTCTATAAGGCAAATATAGATAAAGCAAATGTCTCCCAGTTTTTGCACTCAGTTTGTTTAGCTGCCAGATCTGTTATCTTGCCTCTGCATACCAGTACTGCCTATCACGGCAGCACTTTTCATGGGTGCAAAATACAGCTTGCAAGATCAGGGTCCAGAGCTGCAGAGAAAAAAATAGACTGTAGGATTACTTATATTCACACAGACTAATGGGATAATGGTGTTATTACCACTCTGAAGACACTGGTGACAGAACATTTCCAAAGGTGAAACTTCCACAGTCAGTACCAGTACTGCCACCTGCAAACATACAGAAATAATTAACAAGTGTCTCTTCCCCCCCCAGCCCCATCAGTGTTGTATAATTATAAAAATCACGAGCCTGCTTTTTATATTAAATTGATTCCATATTTTCAATTGTGTATTTTTGCAAAAAAAATGGTTTCAAGCTTTTCTTTGCAATGAGGAGGGGTAGAAATTCCCCCTTTTTTGCAGTGAAAGCCGAGATCCTCACAGTAACCAAGATGCTTCAGTATCCAAGAGCTAAGGAATGTGATGTGGATTTGCAACCATTAGATTTGCAACCTATTAAAAAAGGCAATTATGTGTAATATTTTTAATATCATACTCACATTGCTGATGAGGTATTATTTTTCCTCAGCATAGACGGTTATATCAAATGGAAGATGTAACAGGGCCAGACAAGAAATACAGAGCAGTACAAATCCTTGAAAACGCAGTGGAGATGCTGTTTGTTGGAGAATACATCCTTTTTGACACCTGGCATATTAAGAACAAATTACTTTTCCAAATCTAAATATAATTCAAAGGAGGATGCTAGGCTAGAAAGAGGACTGTGGTTACTGACAGGTATCTAAGGAAATGGAGGGAAAATCATATCATCAGGCAGGCAGTTCCTCCTGATGTAGAGAGAGAGCAGCTGTGTCAGATGCTCTGTATTCAAGGTTGTAATGAATGACTGCCAGTCAGGTAAGGGGAAATATATCTAGATACTTCTGTTTTAAACACCATATGGCTATTCCAGGACTCGTATGGCAGTAATAGTATTGTCTTTATATTGTTACAGATATTGTATTAGAAGCCCTGGTAAATTGCCTCAATTCAGCAAGAAAACAAACACTTCAATAAAATCCCTGCATGGCTAGGTCGAAAAGGTAAGGAGACCACACTAGTGAGAATTCCAACTTCCAAATGAAATGACTCAATGCTGTGGAAGGTAAGAGAAACAATAAAATGTGGGAAACAGTAGGCTCACAGACTTCCCTGAAATAATGTATCCTGCTGCCACTGCTATAGTTAGAATAAAGGTTGGAGGGACCACTGTAATCATCCACTAGGGCATTTATTGCCACTCTCTTAGATCTTGTGGTTTGTACCTGTGGATGAGTCTCATCTGTGGGGTGAAAGTCTCCCAGGACACTACTGCTGAGATTGCTTCATCCTGCAGGCTGGGGCTGGGAGCAACTCCTTGGCCTGAGTTTTATATATGACAAACATAAATATAAAGCTGTTCATAAATGTTAGAGTTCAAATAAGATCTGCATTTCAAAAGGTTAAAAAAGTAAACATTTTTGGATAAAGATAAATCTTTAATCCTATAACTGAAGTATCACACATTGAATGTCAAAGGGATGGTTACTGAGCTAAATGGATGGACAATGTTCCCTGAGGAAATTGGTGGTTAAACCACAAAGTAATCACATAAAGTCTATGTAGCATCTCATATTCTGCTTGTGGTACATCCTGGTTGGTCAAGTGAACACTTAAGAGAGGTACTACAAATGCTTGCATTTGATTCACCAGTCCTTGCTTGATTAAATGAAAACTGAAATACACTTTTAAGATAAACTTTTTATTAATTCAGCTATAACACATCTTGGACTTCAATGTTCTCATTCCCACATTACTTTATTCCTCTGTTTCTCATATAAACCAACAGTGACTGGGGCTCACCTCATTAACTTTAGGTGTCTGTAGTATTGTTACCATGTCTGAAACAGATCTGAACTCCCTTTTCAGTTACTGGAGGGAAATAGGCACTTTCAGGTGCTCCATTCATTTCAGAGAGCAAGTTTAGGATGAGATGAGTCACTTGCTAGAAGTGTCTGTTTGGGTAAATGATAAACGGAGTCTAAACAGCTAGTTCAGATATATGTGTCTACCCTTTGTCTGATACCTACACTGAAGTGCCATGTACACTTAAAAAAGCAGCATGACAGTTTCATGTGGCTGATCATACTGCTGGTCTGCGAGGGACTGTGATCAGGCTGATCCCTTTCCCTGGCCCACAGGTTTTCCAGAACCCAGTGGAGCTCTCATCCTGACTCCCCATGGAAGGTGGAGATGAAGTTTTTTGTGGGAAAGGCAGTGTGACTGACCGCGTTAAGATCCTGGTTCAGTCCCACAGGGCATATGTTAGAAGTGGCAGGTAATGCAGAGTTTGTTTCAAGTGATTCCTGTCATAGCTTATAATCAATGTAGCTGATTTGCAACTTTTTACACCTTGCTTTTCATGCATTTTCCTGCTTCCCTTCTCTTCTCTGCCCCAACTCATCCTTTCCTCAGTGTTTTTCCCTAGTGTACTGTATCAGTGCCTGGTCTATGCATCGTTTATGTGGTAGTGAAGTGTTGTGCTGCAACAGAGTGACAGCTGCTGGAAAAGGGGAATCAGCAACAATTCAAAGGTACTTTTTCATGGATCTTAAGAATGAGATGGTTGAGGGTGCACTGATATTTTCACTTGCTTTTGTTCTACCAAGGGTCTAAAATTCTAAGAAAATGATGTAATTGTTAAGAAAGAGAAAATTAATATAAGTGTGAAATCAACTGAGTTGTAAAGATTAAGGTCATTCTTTCATCTTTTCATAAATTGTTTATCCCTTGTTGACTGACGTAAGAGTTAGTTAGATGTACTGCTGCCCCTAAGGTTTCATCTATGCTGGTAAGTGAAATATGCAGGGGTTTAGTCCCTGAGTGAGGCCAGCTGGCACTGATCGCCTGTGCCTGTTGAGCTTGCAGACCCTGAGAGCAGAGTGGTTACGTGCACCCTGCATATTGGATCAATCCATGGCCAGTGTTGACTTGGGCAACTGGGTGAGATAAAACCGTGCCCTGAACCATTAAAAAAAATTAAAAACTTAAGTGAAGCCTTAAAACATTCCTGAGGTGTGTTTAGTGTGAATAGTCCAGCTGTGGCCTCTATGTCCAGTCCAGTGTGACTGTCACCTGAGTACCCGGCTGCGGGGTCAGGCAGTAAAGGGGTGCTTGGCACTATAAACAATCAAGGGGAAAATAAAACTGTATGGAAACTATGTTGAACCCTGAAGGCAATTGTTATTGTGACATTATTAATGTTGGTTTTCAGCTCACAAACTATCATAAATTCAAAATCTATGAAGGTTGAACTTTCAGTTTAAAGGTTCTCAGTGGGGAAGGGGAACATTTCTTTTGTATTAATCTCTTTTATAAAATCACCCAATCGTATAATAAAATTTATAAACATTTAGGAATGTCTGCAACAGACTATGAACAACTGGTAGATTGTTCTGTCAATTATTTATGGAAAAGGCCAAAGTTTTGGATTGTGTATCTGCTCAGATTAATATTATGTATTTTTTGCATAAACTTAGAGTTAGAAGAATTTTGTGATTAAACTGATTAAAAGTAACATTACTGCAACACATTTATGTTAATTAATTTCTTATTTCTTCTAAGCCAATAGCTTTGTAGGCTGATCTTTTAATTATTTCCCTGGCTTAAGTCCAGAGACAATATTCTAAGTTTGAAATATGCAGAAGAGTTGGTGAGATTTATGCACCACTCCTCCTTAATTGCACATTGTAGACATCTCTGGGGAGAGCTTCAAGGGCTTTTGTATGTGATAGCTGGGGAAGATAGTCTTAAATACTATCCCATGAGGTTTTAAAAGTTGGTTTCGGAACTACGCTGTCTCTAGCTGCCAAATCAAACATGTTTTAGGTCATCTATAAGTTTTGCTTAGCATTTGTGAAGGAGTTCAAGTAGGAAAATGCAAGCAAATCACAGTCAAAAATGAAATAATTTTGGATAAAACTGAGGATAAAACCCACTTCCTTACAAACTGAAAGTTAAAAAGAATATTGCTGCCTTGTCAAATGAAACATCTATTTTATTTGGAACAAAAGGTTTCATTAGCTTCTGGGACCAGAAGACAAAGGGAGTTTTATTTAAAATATAAGTAAAATTCAAAACAGCCATTTCAGGTACTTTATTGAATGCATATTGATACTAACTGGAACACTGAAGTCATTGAATGAATCAGGTGATTTGTCCTCATGAAGATTATTGAAATGTCAAACCCTACTGCAAGGGTAACCAGAACCTCTTAGGGCTTCAGGGGGCAGGGGAAAGATTTTACAGCACATACATTCACCAGTTGAAGTGAGGACAGTCAGTCACAACAGGCATCCCTACCACGGGGAGGACCTCACATCCCAGGCATGCTGCTTCAGGAGGACTCAAAATGACCTCCAGTGGGGTCTCCATTTATATCCATGTCAGACTGGGGCTTGTGGTCATACATGGTTGTGGTGGCACTTATTGGGTGGAGAGGTCTCTGAAGCAGCACCACAGTGGAGTCTGTAACCTGAGTCCCATATCCTCTGCACCATGGCTCACACCCACTCTCTCTCAGGGCAGGTGTACTTGCCACATTTCTTTAACAGAAACAAATCTGTCCTTTGATGCACACCTCCATGAGTCCCAAAATTGATGGTTCTTTTCCTGCTGGTATAGCACATTATAAAACGCCACAGATCTCATTTTACTACCATTACCTTCAGAAGTATGTCTCCCGCTGACTTTACTGCTAGCAAGATGAGAATACAGAATTCTCTTATGAAAGCAAGATCTGCACTGACTTCAATGGAAAATTTTCCTGCTAATGGAGCAAAGGATTGAGCCCAATAAGATGATTGCAAGAGTCTTTTTCACTTTGATGAAAATAGAAATGATGGAACGGCTTTCCTTAGCTTTGCTTTTGTAAATATCCTATACTACAATGATATTGACTTTGGGAGTACGCTTTAGTAAGCCAGAAATTGTGAAACGTAAATACTAGAGCCTAACTGTCTGATTTACCTTGAATGTATAACAGCAATCACCAAAGCTCTTTCAACCTCCTAAATGCATCAGGAGTGCTCTTAATTAGGCTTAGTCTTTAAAATAAAACAAGGAAGTCTGTCTAGTTTTGTAGGGATATAATTTTAGTAGCTAGATGTTTATTACATATTGTTCACACCCTCACTCATTATCATTCTTAGCCTAAGGATAAGATCATGGGTTCATATTCTGTAGTTATTCTTGATAGTTACTTGCTAATGTTACTGTTATGATTATTAATAGATCAGTAACAGATGCTGAACTGTGAAGTAGTTATATGGTGGTTTTAAGCTTATGAATAGAGGCATGATGGAAATATTTCCTTTTCTTACCTGAACATTAAAGAGAATAGCAGAATTGAGTCGGGGTACGACTGAGAATAGATAGACCCTGGGTGGTATATGCTTCTCTACTGTAAAAGCCTGCAAGGAGAGTATTTCCTAAGGAATGTAATGGGATTTCACAAGTAGCTTTAAAATAGATTTAGAGAAAAGTGAACAGCAAACATTATGGGAAGACCTGGACAGGGGAGCCCAGGCAGCTTTGACTGAGTCTGCCATCATGTCTCTCCCTCAGCAGGGCACTCACTCAATTGATTCCGAAGTCACGTTCCCCAAACCCTTTAGATGAAGCTCTCAGCAGTGGTTTCTTTCCTTACTCAATGGTTTGATGCACCTTCTGGGGTAGATTTTTTTGAACTGCTCATCAGTTGTACACAGCATCTCAAGTCACACAGTGAAGGGAGCACTCCAGAGCCCAGCTCCCTGCTTTAGGTTTCCCCAGGGTGGCAAATTCTCTGGCAAGAGCAGAGCTCTTCTCCCTCACAGGGGGACACAACACTATGGGAGCATCTCCTGCAGCAGTTCCTTGCCTTCTTGGAGAGGAGAGTCCCTCCTTCATGGAGCAGTTGCCTCGTATCTCGGTGGTAATTCAGAACTGCAGAAGACTTTGGTCTTAACAAAACTATTTTTGCAATCTGGGCAGTAGGTCGAAACAAAAGATGACTGTGGCTTTGATGCAGTAGATTGCAACTGTCAGCACAGAGGAGACTCATGTTTCTGGGACTGTTATTCCAGCGTCACAGGTTTTCAGCTCCAGCCTAGCTGAGCATTCTAGTTTGAATGCAAAAGCACTTTCATTCAATTAGGCCAAACTACAGGAAATCATTAAGAGCTCAATAATTTCTAAATTAGATCTCACTGAAATGTGAAGCATACATTTGTCACATAGTAGGCACAGTAGCTGCCAAGGGACCTCTGGTGGGGCTGTTCCAGTTCCCTGCTAGAAGTTCCCTTCTGACCGGGGGAAAAAAGTTTAGCCTTCTTGAGGCATTATATAGTATAAAAAATAGGGTTAGAATGAAATTGAAATTACTAAGTGCTAATTGAAGCACAGGCACAGAGACTGCTAGATCTAATTAGAAAGGGACAGGATGTCTGTGTACCAGTCTCCTAACTCAGGATGGGATTTGCCCCAGCTCAGGTTCATTGGGTCACTTGATTTCCATTCAAAACAGCTACTGGGAGGTGGAGAAGCAATTTAGTGCGAGGTAAACAAGACATGTCCACCAATTGTACATAAACCTGTTACAGCTTGAATGCTTCCATGACAAAAGAAATACAAAGCGAAAAGTTTGTTGGCCAGGCAACAATTAAAGAATATTAACAAAAATATTAAACAATTATTTAAGCTGTATTCAGTATGGAAGATTAAATTTCCTTTCTATTTTATACACATATATACATTAATTCTGTTCTATATAGTATAATATACTTTGAACAACAAAATATAAAGCACTGCAGAACACATTGTTACCATTCTAAATTTTTTTATGATTAAAGATAGTTGTATGTTATTACAGATGATTTCTTCATATTTGTACAGTTCTTTAAAAAGGTGAGTAATGGCTGTGTTATCACTGCAATTTTTGACTATTTTTACTGTTTTCTACATTTGTCAGTCTGGCACGGCATAGAGCAGACAATGCCACTTACTAAATAACAATGCCTCTCTCTACTAAAAGCAGGAAATGGGAGGAAAGAAAGCTTGCATTAGAGGGCTAGCTACCGAGGAAGAAAATAAATCACAGTACAACTTCATCCACCTTGGTGTCTTCAGCCTGGAGAAGGGAAGGTGGAGAGGGGCTCTCATCAATGCTTATAAATATATGAAAGGTGGCTCTTAAGACAATGGGGCCAGACTCTTTTCAGTGGTGCCTGGCAACAGAACAAGGGGCAATGGGCACAAACTGGAGCACACGAAGGTCCACCAGAAAATAAGGAAAGAATTCTGTACTATGAGGGTGACAGAGCACTGGAACAGGCTGTCCAGAGAGGTTGTGGAATCTCCATCTCTGGAGATATTCAAAATTTACCTGGATGCGATCCTGTGCAACTTGCTCTTGGTGAACTTGCTTTAGCAGGGCGGAGTGGACTTGATGATTTCCAGAGGTCCCTTCCAGCCCCTGCCATTCTGTGATTCTGTGGTTCCTTTTCTTATTTTTGCTGATTGAAGGTGTGCAAAGGAGTATCCTTATTAGATATTCTTACAAATGGCTATTTTGAACTGTATTGAAGGAAATATTCATGCAGAGGCTTTTGCATAATGGTCAGCAATGTCTGTGCGTGAGTTTCAGAGAGAATAAGGTACTTTGTGGTGCCACTGATGCCAGTGTTCAAAGTACGAACATAAAATTATCTTTGTCTGCAGGGAGATGCAGGCAAATTCCCAAATGTACTTGGAACATGCAGATCATACCAGAAAGGTCCTCAGTGTCTTTCAAAGGAGAAGAGTGAGTGTAAGGTGTCAGCCTTTCTTCCTGGAGTTACTTGATCTACAGAGAGCTCAAGCTGAAACATCCTCCTCATGACACTTACATCTCAGGAGTATATCCTGGCTATGGCTAGCAAGATAGGCTCGTGGGATTCTCTCAAGCTCTTTTGCTGAAGTTTATTTAAAATTTCTCTGGGTAAGATGGGTAACAAGAGCTAGAGTGATACAGAAGACTGCACACTGCATCTGCAGGAGGAATATGGGCTCTCTTTTCTGAAGAAAAGGTACTTTAATCATTCCATATGAAACCATTCCACTAAAAAAATATAAGAACACAACTTCAAAAGATGGCAATGAGAGTGTTACCGTGAAAGGATGGGCCTCCTGCATATTGGTGAGAGTTATGTAGTGCAGGCTAAAAATGCCGCTTCAGCTTCCTTTGACTGGTCTTCTTTAGACTGCCTCATAAGGAAAGCAAGAGAAATGAGCAATCACCAGTGCTTTTTCTTCTCAGGTTTCCAACATATGAAATAGTCAGTATAATAAATACTCCATTTCTGTAGAAAGCATTTTTCATTTTCTTTTTGTTGGTCCACACTTCCTTTGCTTTCCTGGCATCCGCTGAAAGTCCAGGACTGCCCTCTTCAGTTCCTGTATCTCTTCTCGATTTCATTTAACATCTGCAGCATTTCTTTGGCTCAATTTCTCCATGTAAAATACTATATTGTGTTTTCAGTATTGAGCTTTTGATAGGAATGGTTGGACTCAATGATCCAGTGGGTCTCTTCCAACCTGATTATTCTATGATTCTATGATTCAGTAGTTGCAAAATAAGAAGAAAACAATGAGGATACAGGAAGTTGGAAGAGTTGGCAGGGTTGTATTTCTGGAAATTTTATTTCAAAGCATTATTAAAAAGCTTGCTAATCTGTCCAGCTTATTGGTAGCTCAAAGGAATACTTTGAAAAAAGCTATTTTACATATGAAATATGAACTGTGAGGCCAGCTGGGGAGAGTTATTGTATATTCTTAACTAAAAAGAAAGAAGGGAGGGAGAAAGAAAATAATGCTGGTAGACTTAGCAAACAATTAGCTATGACAACACTTAAAGTAGTAAGTTATATCATTTGCAGTGGCTGAAATATGTTTTCTTTTGTGGGAACCAAAAGCATTTGTTAAAATTCGTTATTACTCCAGTTGGAAGCAGGTGGGTTTGTAAGATTGAGAAAGCTAATTTTGGAAGAATAAACTGTGAGTCTTTGACATGAAGCCAGTTACAGTTTGGAAAGCAGAGGTTGAATTATGGAGGAAGTGGAGGTTTCTGCTGTTATTGTTTTCACTTAATCTACAATGTGTAGAGCTGGATCAGGACTGCTGTTACTCAAAAATATCCCTGGAAAGATGAACAGGACTGTATACACTCTTTTGCATGCTTATGTCCGCTTCCCCTGTTAAGTTTCTACTTTGCAACTTCATCATAAAATGTCACACTAGTTTAAATTCTGGCACAATACAGAATAAGTTGAGCCAGGAATTAATGAAAGGAAGATCCAGCAAAACAATAATGCGAAGCTAATGTTTCTGCTTTTTCAAAAACTGGTGTGGAGGAAAGAAGAGGGTGGGAAATACTATCAGCAAGAGAAATATGCTGTTCTTCAGTTCTTCCTAGACTTACTCCTTGAAATTACATTTTCCCGAATAGTTGATCAGGCCTGACTGTTGTCAAGACCAGTTGCTTCATTGATGTCTTTACAGTCTATGAATTAAAAAAACTTGTGAGGTTGTTGAGTACTAACTGCTACCTGGAAACAAGTTTTGCTTATAAAGAGGATTAAATGATAGCACTAGATTCAAGGGCTGAATACAGAAGAATTTGTTTACAGTCTGTAATTTGAGCGCACCCATAGCAAATGTTAGTAGAGCAGATCTCTTCTTTCCCCAACTAACAGAGGCATGTACCTCTGTTAAGCTCAGTCTAGCTACATTTCTTCTGCAGGCAGACAGTATATAAAAAAAGCTGTGATAAAAAAAACCAACAGTGCTTCCGTTGACAATATACATTCATTACAGTGCTTGCACAGAACTCTGACTGTGTGTCCTTTTGCTCTTTACTTGTTCTCCAAGGAGTTAGGATTAGTGTTAACATGACATCTCAGCTAGATCTGCTGCTAGTCCCTTAGTTCTGTGCTGCAGCTGAGATGAGATTGCATGTCTTATTAAGCACTAGCCTTGTGATGCATGCTAGGAAAGCCATAATTTTTGTATATATGAAACAAAGAATAATATCATTATCTTGTCCTGGAGTTCTCTCATAACAAGGTTTTGCTGTACAAAATCGTAACTGTTGTTTCCTGCTTCCATTATTCTTCCAAAGTCTTACCCAACAGCCCTCTAAAGTGATTTGTATGAAGACTTGTTAACAGCTGTTCCCTTGCTATGATTTTCCCTTCAGGGCTGCACAGTGCAATAACCTTCTGTAGAAAAAAAGCAAATTAATCATGATTATTTTTCAATAATCTTCATTCCTTATACAAGCCATCATTATTTACCACATGGGCCCTACAATTGCCAGTGGTTACAAATGCAAAGACAATGAAGTCATCACCTAATTTTGAGGCCTGTTTACCTCTTCAGCTCAAGGAAAAATTCTCTGGCTGTAAATGTGGAGTTTTTTTGTCACTTCATACATAGGACCGACAGTTGTAGCTGAAATACAACAAAGCTTCAGGGAGGATACTCAGCAAGGCACAAGAGTGGGTACAATACTTACATAGGTAAGGTAACAAGTCAACATTTCTGCATACGCCATGCTGAAGCAAGAGAGTATGCACAAGTAGTGGTTTTCATCACAGTCTTAAATACTCAGATTCTGCCTATTCATGTTGTTAAAAAATACTCTGTACGCAGTTACATTATGCAACTTCTGTAAAAAGGCTGGCTGGTTTTTTTTACCCAGCAGAACCTCTTTGTTATCTTCAATATTCTTAAGTGCATTTCATGGTTAGAAACCTAACATTGCCAGCTGTGGCTTCCTGATAACCTCAGTATGTTCTAGGCTAACTGAACAAGTCACATATACCTTTTACACAATTGTAGCTTCCTAGCACATTTCATTCCTAAGATGCTTTTTACAGAAACTTTTATTAATATCCATTTAATTATGGCAATGCTAACAGTGACCTCTTCAAGTTACAGAGTCCAGAGGCAGCCATGAATACATAGCATGACCACAAATGTAGGGGCCTTTCAAGATGTCCCTTGGGAGAAAGAGGGAAAGAGGTAGCCTTTTAAGTCTGTGTGTCTACTGACTGCTCTCTGAAAAGAGGCGCATTGGAGAGGAAACTGAAGCCACCTCTCATGCCATGGACTTTCCACATCCCACCACTACATTACAAGCCACTATATGCATCTCCACTTCTAGCTCAGTAGCATCATGTGGCTCTACAAATACTAGCTGCCATCTTGTGACTAGAGGCCCCGTCTTTCTCCACTGGGGATCCAGTATAGTCTTGCGTTCATCTAACAGCAACTGGTTTTTACACAGATGGTTCTCATGGGATGGATTAACTTGGGGCAGGGTGTTGTCTCTGAACTGTTCATGGGTCAGCTCCTGAGCAGCAGCAGTAGTTTGCAGTCCAGGCTTTTATGATTTATAACCAAGATCTGTTACAGTTTGTAGGGTTACAGAGGGCAAGACAGGTTCAACACACCCACTGCATCCAGCTGCAAGATGTCTCATGAGAGACAAGGACACGAGCAGCTCACTGATCTTCTTTCTGTCATGCTCCTTCTTCTGGATTGATTTTTACTTACAGTTAGATTGAAACAAGGCAAAACATAGGAAGACTTAAGTGGTGTTGAATAGAGAAGCAAGGTAAGCACAGTGCCCAGAGGAGACACGATGGGAGGTGCCCTAGAATGGAAGAATTAAAAAAAACCCCACCTTCCTCAAAATTTACTCCTCATGGACTTGTAAACTTAACAGGAAAGTGAAGGACTCACTGCAGGAACTGGGTCACACGCTCCACTTTCCTGTTAAGAAATAACGCAAAAGGATCTGAGTGAAGATATCAGTCAACACACACATGTGTTCTCTTCCTTAAAGTCAGGAAGTCAATTTTTTTTTCCAACTACTCTGCTCTTGTGATTTTAAGTATCTTGACACCTTCAAAAAGACTGGGAGGTCATCTTTTAATTCCACTTGGCAGACTGCAAATTTTATTGTTTAACTTGGCTATTAAAATTAAAGGTTTGTTTTATTAGCTAGAGTTTATCAGTTATAACTTCTGATTTCATCTGGTTCATTCAACTCTGACACAACTGTGTCTTTTGTTCAATATCCACTTCCTAGTAGCCAATCAACTTTCACTGCTGAAGTTCAGATTTTATCAAGACTGGTTTTAAGGCAGTTATTTTTAGGGAAAAAAAAAAAGTGTAAGCATTTCAACAAATATTTATACACCAAAAACAAGTGCTACAAAATCAAATCTAAATTCAGCTCAGCTATCCTGTGCATCATTAAATATCAAGTATTTGGTGGCCTTTAAGCCACCTGGGCTGTGTGCCTCTGCCTCATGTGTCCCACTGCTTTTGCTCAGCCTAGAAGGCCTCGTGAGGTTGCGTAGCTTTACAGTGCAGTCACAGTTGGGGGATCTGCAAGTACCAGTGCAAACAGAACATTCAGTGGTGTGCAGGTCCCATAACAGATCTACAGAGAAATCAAGAGTATTTGTACATCTTTCCCTTTTACCTCTCTCTGCTCAGTATTGTGGAACGTAGAACTAGAGCAGCAGAAATCTGGAGAGGTTCTGTTTGAAAAAAAAGATACACTGAAGTCAAAAGAAAACACAAAGAAATTCAGGTCTTAAAAGTGGAAACTTCTAGACTAAGACAGATTCCTCTAAACAAGACCCAAGACAAGATGTCCTCTATCTGCAAATAAATAGGAGTAGGAAATAACTTATGAGAAGTAAACCAGTTTTTAGTTAAAATGCTCCATTAGATAATCTTGCAAAGCCAGATCAAGTTTACTTTAATAAGGCATAAAAAGCCTTTTTCAAAGTCAGTAACATCTGGTTGAGTAAGATCTATGAGGAGCCTTCATTGATGCCTGCTGGCAGTTGGCAATATGATGTGACATGAAGGAATTCATAGTAACCATGGGAACTTTTAAAACCATGTCATCTTTCTCAGAAATGACAAGAGATGCATCTGAAAAGTTAAAGGAATATCTAAATGAATTATCCTTATTGACCTCTGCAGTCAAAACCAAATTCATTGAGGGATCTTCGGGGGCAAAAAAAAAAGTCAATCTTGAGGTTTTACCTTTTCATTTAATTTGAAGATGCCAACTCCTCGGTATTCTTCAGAAAAGCTACATGCATCATGCATGTCACATTACTCACATGAAGAGGAAAACGTCTCTTGTCTCAAGGATCTTTATGAAGTACTTAAATAAGCAAGGACAGATACTGCTGTAGACAGCAAGTGAGCAACTTCAGGGTGGGGCACATGTGCACAAGAGGGAAAAATGACAATTATAACAAACAGCAAATGTGTATGAATCACTGAAAATTATGTGGTGGAAGTGCAGATTGCGTAAGCAAGAATTAGACACTTCCAGAAGAGGGAAGCAAAGAATAACGATTAAAATTTTAAGATTTCAGAGTAATTCATGAATACTTTTCTCTCTTGTACCACTCTTGAAGCAATCAGTCCATATCAAGAAAAAGTGGGATGACCCTCTCCTTAAAACGTCATGATAGCAGCTGAGATTGGCTATGGCTTCTTCCTAAAGCAGTTGCTATTTTTCAGCCATGAGCCAGGCAAAGCCTAACAAATTCCTGGTTATGAGATTCACTCTCTTCTCAGTCTGAATAGTTCATTTATAACCACTGCTTTTCTCAAGGACTGGCTGTTAATTCTACTGCATGCAACTTTGCGTGGAGTCTAGACTGGATGTGACACATTGTTTGCATAATTCAAAAAATCTCTGTATGGGTTTTTTGTCTTAAACTTCAGCACATGGAATCATAGAGTCTCTCTAGCTTTTTTCTTAATTGCAGTTCTTCATTGCCATGGTTTCAGAGAAAGAGTTGAAAATTAGAACCGTGACTGTCAAGTGCAGAATACAATAATACAAAACACACTTTGAAATAACTTATGATTTCAAGCCACTACCAATTTTTTTTGGCAATCCAATCCTTATTTGATGATTAGAATGAGTCTTGTCCTGAGCAGCCTTCTTTGGCTGACCTTTGCTTCATCAGGGGGGCTGGACTAGATGATTTCATGAGATGCCATCCAACCTCAACAATTCTTTAATTCTGTGTTTGCAATGTCAGGTAAATTGTTAAAATTTTAACGGCATTCATCTTATAAGCAGTAAAGACATGGATTGTTTTATGTTGGTATGTGCCAGTCATTTTCCGGACACTGCCCTCTATATGTGAATGAACATATGCAGAATCTCTCACACACAAATAAACCCAGAGATGGTACTGGCTCTTATTTAGTCTATATGAATGACAACTTGAGTATAATAAAAATTACANATTTATAACCACTGCTTTTCTCAAGGACTGGCTGTTAATTCTACTGCATGCAACTTTGCGTGGAGTCTAGACTGGATGTGACACATTGTTTGCATAATTCAAAAAATCTCTGTATGGGTTTTTTGTCTTAAACTTCAGCACATGGAATCATAGAGTCTCTCTAGCTTTTTTCTTAATTGCAGTTCTTCATTGCCATGGTTTCAGAGAAAGAGTTGAAAATTAGAACCGTGACTGTCAAGTGCAGAATACAATAATACAAAACACACTTTGAAATAACTTATGATTTCAAGCCACTACCAATTTTTTTTGGCAATCCAATTCTTATTTGATGATTAGAATGAGTCTTGTCCTGAGCAGCCTTCTTTGGCTGACCTTTGCTTCATCAGGGGGGCTGGACTAGATGATTTCATGAGATGCTGTCCAACCTCAACAATTCTTTAATTCTGTGTTTGCAATGTCAGGTAAATTATTATAATTTTAATGGCATTCATCTTATAAGCAGTAAAGACATGTATTGTTTTATGTTGGTATGTGCCAATCATTTTCCAGACACTTCCCCCATATGTGAATGAACACATGCAGAATCTCACACACACAAATAAAGCCAGAGATGGTATTGGCTCTTATTTAGTCTATATGAATGACAACTTGAGTATAATAAAAATTACAAATGGAATTCATTTTAAATGCTTGTGTCAGAATGATAATGTGAGCCAATATGAAGATGGCATTTCATTAATTGTATTAAGTCAATGACAAATGTGAAAAGTATGAATGTCCCAGTCTCAGAATTCTCTCCAAAACAGTTACCTATGCACCTCTCATCTGTCACGTTTCCACCAAGGAGGCAGTGAGATCTAAGAATTAGGCCTCCATATGCAAGCCCACTAACTCTGATTTTCAGAGTGATCATGCCTCTCTGACAGGTAAGGTATTTCAGAAGACTCTTAGGGTGCTGGCATACATACACTTTAACTCACCATTTTCTCAAGCAGCTATGTGTCAATGTACCTTGAGTTGATCACCTGTAAGGTTTGAGCATTGCGAGGGCAAAACATAATAAAAGATCAGTGGATTCAATTGCACTCTATGGAAAAGATAAAGACAAAAAGATAACTTGCATTTAAAGTAAGTAATCATACCATGCCATGCTCATGACTTTAGAGCTTTAATGAAAATGGAAACTGTGGTCTGCCATATACCACTAGTTTCTGGGCAATCTTCCCAGCATTTTCTTTCTGGTCTAGCTCTGAAGGCCTGAGAAGGGTAGTCCACTTCCTTTTAATTGGTCAGATTGCATGTATTTTACCAGGAAGACTTATGTTATTTTCTTTTAAGGTAATAGAATTGCTTCGAATGCAAACACTTCTGTGAAGCACACATAAAATTGTAGTGTGCTTTTGGAGGACAGTAGAAAGGAAATCTTATTCATATACAATTAAGAAAAATAGTTTTGTTTCATTTTATTTAAAGATGTTACGATATGTTCACTATATTGACTGTTCAGCAAAGAGATCCTGCAGGAAAGGGAACACTAGGTCAAATTACGAAAAGCTCAGGAGTTCAGAATCTATAGGTATCATACTAAATTCCAAGTGCCAAGACAATATTTTGGGAGAATATAATAAAAAAAATGGAGGCTGTTCCCACTTTTTTAATAGAAATCCTGGGCTATCAAAAAAATTGCCTGGTGGATAGGTGTTTCCTATTTGTAAAACAGCTCTGCATCAAGGACATGCTAATGAAAAATTGCACTGCCAGAACCATAAGCCTCAGGAATGAACGGCTTGCAGGGAGGGGTAAGTAGCAGTTGAGAAGCAGGGAGGAACATTTCACACTTGCTGATCATCTTCAGTGACTGTATTTTACCCCTCCTTCTCCCATTCAAAAGCAAGGACGCTATTTCATGTTCTCAAGTTTCACTAAATAACACACAGAAGGAAACGTCACAACCAGAGACCGAATGTCAGCATCTTTCGACGTTTTCTCTACCAGTTCTCCTTATCTAAAAAGCTACTCAAACTGTTTAACACAGCTGCTTGCATTAATATTACTTATTTCCTTGCTATGTAAACTTAAAAGCTCATTGAAATTGGCCATAAAAAAGCATGTTGATGTCTAAAGGAAATAGTCCTCAGCTTATGGACTAAGTATTTGCAAATGAATGTGTATCTGAGACATCAAGACTAACATTTCCCTGATGTATGACACTGTGCATTGCAATGCTTCAACATCAAAAAGTATACAAAATCCACTTAGGTGGTACCTCAGCAACAACTCTGTGGCTGTAAATGCTACATTTGTTGAGCCTTCCAATAAACTTTTCATACTTAACATCTGGAACTGCATCAGCTTCATTTTGCTCTTCCAATAACAATCCAGCAATGTGAATGCAGTAATCTTCTTTAAAACCACCATCTGTCAAGTGGTAGGTTATTTTACTTGACACATTCAATATATCCATGTGGATAGTCTTACACAATAATGTCTTCCTAATTTGGCCCTCATCTAGAGAGTGTTCATAAGTTATCATTTTACTGAAAAAATAGAACAGTTGTTCTAGCTGCAAGGATAGCTTTGTTGCTCTGAACTGCTTAAACTCTCTTCCTCCTTGGGAGAACAAAGTGGAATAAATAAACAAGGACCATAACATCAAACAGAACAATCAATATTTGTCTCTTGTACATTCATATTAATCAAATGTTAACAATGGATTTATAGTAAATATTTATGGAATGCTTTCTTTTGTGTCCTCGTAAAACACTATAATTCTTAACACAAAGCTAAAAGCCAAATGTTTTTCTCAGACATACTACCATACTATTTAGTAGTTCTTAAATGTTTATATCAATGTATGAAGTTAAATCTTCTTTCTGTTAACCAAGAATAATTAAGAATTATTAATAATTAATGGTTATTAATAATCACTGCCAGTTCTTGTTACATTTATTTTTCTGTGCAAATGCAGATGTAGAACCACGGCAAGTCAACTGTTCTCTCCACTTACAATAGGTTTGTTTATATTTCTGGTCTATTGACCTTCTGAATACAAAGATTTCTGTTGTAGTACAGACCAGTTTCATGAAGAGGCATAAGCACTGCTGCCAAGAGTCATTCTGCATTTTACCTAGCAATTGCTTCCCACAAAACATAGAAACTGGTCGAAGAGGAACACCTTCCCTGATCTCTCCTCCAGTATAAAGCTCAGAACCTACTGACATATCCCTTCTATTTCTTACTACCACGGCTGTTTTGTGAGAATTTTCGTTATAAAGGCTTGAAATGTGCTTCTTATCCATCCTACATCCCAGGTGGTGAAGACACAGACTATGAGGAACAGGTGACATACTGTGCTAGCTCCTTAATGATATTGGAAGCAGCGCTGGAGTAACATACAAAAGAAGATAAAAGGTA
Source organism: Piaya cayana (assembly GCA_013389865.1). Classification (NCBI taxonomy): domain Eukaryota; kingdom Metazoa; phylum Chordata; class Aves; order Cuculiformes; family Coccyzidae; genus Piaya; species Piaya cayana. The sequence goes on along the minus strand of WAAB01024475.1, from coordinate 30,314 downwards.
AGAGAGCAAGTATACTTTATTACATTGCTTTCTTCCTTAGCGAGTTATCAACTGGCATCCATGTTATTTTATCTAGAATTAATTTCTTGCACAGAAATAAAAATTAAGTTTAAAATAAGGTTGCTACATTCTAATTGTGAAAACATATTTTTCAGGGCAGGAAGGAAATGGGATGATCTCCAGACATCTGTGTGAGTCATAATACGCCAACGAAAGACACGTGGGCATGCTTATTTGGCATGATTTTTTAACTTCTCTTTCAGTGTAAATATTCTTGTAGCTTTTTCCTTAATTACACTGACACAAGGTGAAAAAAGGACCAGGTCCCAGGATGCCTGACTTAGATTTACCTTGATTTGTAAAACTATAACAGAAAAATATTTCAGGATTTCACAGATTAGGACCAGATAAAGACAGAGACTTACATAAACCCAAGTTTCAGATTCCATTTCCTTGAATCATATTTTAAGAACATCATCCTGAGGGGAGGACTAGAAAGCTTGTAGTCAGCACTGTTAATATTGAAAATCTGCTAAAAATTTATCTGTCATTGTAGCTTAAAAATATATTTTTAGTACTATGTTCCCCTAGCCTCAACAATATCAAACCACCAGAAAGATACGCATGCATGAAAGATCCATAGGCCCAGCAATAAAGTTTAAATATTATGATTTTCCATTAACTGAAAAAGGGCCTGACCAACTCCAGTGCAAATGGGCTGCCGTTACCTAATCCTGCCTCAAGCACCAAGTTTTCTGCTCACTAATGCCACTAAGAAGCTAGGCTTAACAACTGTTGTGTAAGAGCAGCATTTTTGTATTCTGCCCTGTGTGCTGCATGCTCCTCCCAGAAACATAAAACTAGCTCAGCACCAGTTTAAGAGAAGAAAGACTGTATCATACAACAAAAAGTCCATTTGGCAACAGATCCCCTTCCTTCACTGGGAAGCCCATACATACACGGATGTTTATGATTTTCTTCTAAACCTGTTACTTACATGGGGGTTGGGGATTGTGAAGAAAACTATTATTTGTCCACACTATCAGGAGGTGCTAAATATATTTTCTTATCTGAGTGATGTCTGGGGAGGACAGAAATAAAAAGCCTCCACGCTGCAGATATGCTGGGCTTCAGCACTCCTTACAGAAGAGCTACTTGCATCAGAGCTAGGGACTTGGACAGTTGAGATACTTTACAAACCATAGATGCTGTAGGAGCTAGGGCTTTGCCATACATAAATACTGCAGCAGGAAAAGAAAGGTTACCTTCACCCTAGCAAGACTTTTCTGGGCTAGGTTTATTTATTTGGACTTCTCTGAGTGTATAGTCTTAAATGGACTGTCTGTGAATTCTAGTTACCTGGTCTTTTATAGACGCTATGAATAAATAAATCATAACCCAGGAAAAGATTAGCAGTTGTTGTCACGGCCGATAAGTCAGAATCCAGTCAACCAAGTGTAGTTCTCCAGGTTTTTGCTATTTAAAAGCCTCCCAAAGACTCGCTCCGATACAAAATTGAAATCTCATAGCTGCATAAAGGAACAAATCTCCTTCCAGGTTAATAATAGCATAAACAGTAGTGCTTGGCATTGTGCCATTCAGCAGACATTTAGTCAGTACCAGCTAGGACTCTGGGAATATTCATTCTTGATAGAGGTTTTGCTCTGAAATCTACCAAATCCAGAGCATGCAGGAATCCTGTGAGAAGTTAGGCATACCACACCATCAGAATAACATGTACTCCGAAGTTCCTCTGTTGCTGAGGAAAACTCTCTGGAGGCAGGGAAGAAAATTCACTCTTTGTTTGGCCAGGAAGTTCAGACCCCTCCACAGAGGCAGCTGGGAGCTGTGCGCTGCCCAGCACCCTGCCCCGCACAGCTGCATCTGGCTCATGCAAGCAGCCGGAATCTGCCAGGGCGTGTAGCAAGAGCACAGAAAATACCGATGACTAACACCCGCCACTCACACCCTCGCATTACTTCCAGTTTGACTTAGACACTACTGCCTTTTTCTGATATTTTATCTTGCCATACCCATCTCTCACTTCTGGAGGGTAACTCTTCCGACACATTGATTTTTTTTCTTATGTAGTATTTGATCTTTTGGCAAAAAGATCACTTGGCACTGGTGAGACTGCTGCTTGAATACTGTGTTCAGTTCTGGGCTCTTCACCACAAGAAAGATGTTGAGGCTCTGGAGCGAGTCCAGAGAAAAGCAACGAAGCTGGTGAAGGGACTGGAGAACAGGCCCTATGAGGAACGGCTGAGAGAGCTGGGGTTGTTTAGCCTGGAGAAGAGGAGGCTGAGAGGAGACCTCATTGCTCTGTATAACTGCCTGAAAGGAGATTGTAGAGAGGAGAGTAATGGCCTCTTCTCCCTAGTGACAGGGGACAGGACAAGAGGAAATGGCCTCAAGCTCCGCCAGGGGAGATTTAGGCTAGACATTAGGAAAAAAAATTTCACAGAAAGTGTCATTGGGCACTGGCAGAGGCTGCCCAGGGAGGTGGTTGATTCAGCTTCCCTGGAGATGTTTAAGGCACGGGTGGATGAGGTGTTAGGGGCATGGTTTAGTCTTTGATAGGAACAGTTGGACTCAACAATCTGGTGGGTCTCTTCCAACCTGGTTGTTCCATGATTCTATGATTCTAGGAAAAGTCAGCTTTTGTCAAAAGATCTGCAGGCTGTTTTAGGACAGCTGAAGTATTGTCTTACCAATCACAGATGAGCTGATTATATCACACAAAAGCCACTTTGTGTCATGAATAATTTCAGATCCTCCCTATTTTTTAGGCAGAGTCAAGACTTGTTCCCTTATACACAGAGAATTAAATTCTGTGCCTTTATTTCCTTGTGGCTTTTCTAGTAGGACACAAACTTATTCAGAACAAGAAGACAAGCTCAGGAGTCAACACAAAGACATCAGTGATAGCTTTTGTTACCTACCCTGCGTGGTCCCCTTGCATTTCACTGCACAACCATCCTGGGCACTGAAGAATCAAAGGAACCAACCTTCTTCCCATAACTGCACTGTCAGTCAAGTTCCCTCCTTTTTTTCTGCCTTTCCCAAGGAAAATTTCTTGCTAGGACAAACTCTGAACTGCACTCTCCTGCCTACACTGAATTTTTAGCTTTCTATGCCTTTCAGCATGTTCCAGCTTTGGTAGAAGTGGCACCTCTGTCAGGTGTGTGAGTATCTCTAAATATCTGTGTTATCTACAGCAGTCCTGAATGATGCCTGCTGAAGGATATTCCTCTTCACAAGTGCAGCAGGTGCTGTTACAGATATGGCTTTAGCACCACTCACCTCGCTTCTGGATCACAGAAAGGGTCATTGGTCACTGGCACATGCTGCCCAGGGAGGTGATTGATTCACCTTCCCTGGAGGTGTTTCAGGCACAGGTGGACGAGGTGCTGATGGTTATGGTTTAGTGTTTGATAGGAATAGTTGAACTTGATGATCCAGTGGGTCTCTTCCAACCTGGTTGTTCTATGACTCTATGATTCTATGATTTTATGATTCACTGTAGCCACATACACGCAAATGCCTGATAATCATATGACAAACCTCAGAGGAGGTAAAGGGAAAACACAATTGCCTGCCTTATTTATAGGCTCATTATTCTCTAAGTGAAACTAATGTTCATACACATGTCCTGTTCCCAGGAAGCCATAGTCATTATGAAACACAATTCAAATATGAATAATTAAAACCTATTTTATAGTATCCAATTTGGGACAAAACAAAGCTACATAGAGGAAATAAAGCCCAAACAAATACATAGATCCTATGGAAACCAAACACTTCACTTCTAGATTTAATTCTGATGGATGGCTTTCTTGCAGCTTCTTCTGCTGTATACAAAGCTGTTGAACATCTCCCTTCACTGACAGTGCTGCTTCTTGCTTTGGTTACAAATTACCATTCACATGCTTTGATAATTTTATGAAAGTCACATCAGGTATGTCAAAAGGCACTTTTTATGACTGCCTCTGCAATGACAAAGCAACTCTCCCAGATATAATTTTCTCCTTACTTGTGTAGATAGATCCCTTACTTAATAAACACGCCTTTGATTTTGGAAAATTGTTGCTACATTTACCTCAAAGGACAGACATACACAGCATATCATGATTCACTGTTACCTTGATTATGGCACCTCCTGAAAAATGCTGCAGCTCCCTCCCATGCCTAACTTTCCTGGAATGATGTGCATATGGGTATTCACCTGACTCAGTACCAGGATGGTGCTAAGTGGTGCATTTGAAGCCAAGGGGTGGGAATAAGACCCAGAGTACTCTGGTAGAAACACAGCTTGGGAGACTGTTGATGGAAATTTTTTAATCTGTTTGAGAAGAAACTTCTACAAGTGAAGTGGGTGTAAGGAGTTGCTCCCATTGCTCATCAAGAAGTGCATGTTTTCATAACAATTCTGATGTTTCCATTGTGCCTATCTCTGCTTTCCTAAACACAGACAGCAAGACTAACAAGATGCAGTTTTGAGTAGTGATAATGCAATTTGAACTTGAGAAATTAATACTGCTTTTTCCAGGAACAGTGGAAGAAAAGTCCTTGCACTCCTTTTTTTAAAAAATATTAAACAGTAAGGGAGGAAAGTGCTGAAGAACCTGAAGGGTGGTCACTTCTGCCATTGACTTCTGTAGGACTGAGTTCATTTTCAGTCCTGTTGCCAGTACTCTAAGTTTCCTGAGATCATATCTCCATAACATAGCTCCATTGCCAGTGGGCACTTCTAGGTCTCTGTTTCACAAGCAAATAAAAGCTTGACTTGGCTTTCAAGGCTAGCTGTTGGAATGCCTTCTAAATCCAATACAAGGGCTGGCTTCCTTCCTCAGTCCCTCAAGGACCAAGTGCCATGCCCAAATCTCTTTCAGAGCCTACTTCCAGTGTGCTCTTTAATTGAAATAAAAGATGGCATTTAATATTTCTTCCTGATCTTCTCATGACAACAGAGGCCAACTTCCCTCAGCCAGCAGCATGAACCCTCCCAGGGCATCGCTGTTCTCCTCTGAGATATAGTTGAGCAACCAGTCAGCTGCTTTGAACAAATGCACAACATTAAAAGCAAAGCAAATACTTTAAATTCTATGCTAAGCCTGTAGAAGTAATTAGAGAAGCATAATCAACCCAAAATTCCCTCCAAAGATGACCGTTTACATATATGCTAGAGAAAGGAAAAAATAATAGGTATTCTGCCATGTAATTTATCATAAAGATACAGAAACAAAGAAACCAAGCACTATGGGACTGACCTTAAAGCTACAAATCTTAACTTTTTTTTTTTGTCTTTAAACTCAACATTTTGTAACCAATTGTTATTTAGGACTAGCTTTTATAAGATTCACAACAATTTAAGAATAAAGGTGCAATGGGCTGAGCTTGGAATTGCTTCATTTTTTTCTGCAGTTCCTTATTCATATTGCATTTAGTTAAAAGGTTACCAGTCCAGTGAAAAAAAAAAAAAAAACAAAATCTTCAGCTTCAGTTGTTCACAGCACAAACTATGCTGACCTTTTCCAGACAATTACATAAAACAGCAATGATAAGCAGTAGGGATCCCTATTAAATTACAACCCACGGCTTTTGTGTGTGTGCATGCCTTCCTTTTAGCCCACAGTTACTGGCAACACTGAAAAAGATTTTATGAAGAAAAACAAGAGATATGATGAATTCCAACAGAAATCATCTTTGAAATATGAACAGCAAGCATAACCACAGCTGAATCCAGCATTTGCTTAATTCACTAGAGATGATCCAAGACATCTTCTAGTCTTTATACTCAACTCAAACTAGGCATGCTAATAAAAGCCCATTAATCTGTTTCATGAGTCATAGGCATCTTTGTAATATGCGCTTTGCTGACTGTTTCCTTTATTTGAGGGTGAAGAATGTGCTTCGCAGAACGTTTCAGCTTGTGTGTAAGTTCTTTCTGGCACAGCGCATGTGCCCTACCCAAGAGGATGTGTTTTCCTTTACCACATAACTGCTACAGATGAAGTAATCTGAAAACCTCTAGCAGGAGATCCCTGAACATGAACTACAGAGTTGTGCGTATGTAGTCTCTATAGACAGTCTAGGTTACAGCTTCCCAGAAAACCTATTGCACATGTACTGTGTCCACTACAGATACTATTCCTCTTTTCTCAGTCTTTGCAAAGAAATGGAAACGACTGAGCAGGCCTTTAGTTAGTTCATTTTTAACATACAGGCTAGACATTTGTATTTTAACAAAGAAAGCAACTAAATCTGGTTTCTAGTATTTGCCTGTTGGGTCACCAGGACAGCAACTGCAGTTGAGAAATAAATTATTCCAGGTTTTGTTAGGACTGCTTTCAATGGAAAAGCAGTGGCAACCCCTCCTCCACAGTCTGGAGGAGATCAGATTTCACTCATTGCTACTCCTCTTGACTTCTTCAGCAAGAGCAGGCATTTCTGAAATATTCACCAAATAGTGCCTGAGGATGGCAACACAAATGAATTTGTTGTCCTGAAAACAGTCTCAAAGACACACTCAGTAATGCACACACAGCCACACAAAAATGCACCGGTCCCTCCTTGTGAAAAAGACCAGCTTCAGCTTCGGAAAGAACATAACTGTGAGGATGTTAATGATTTTCTTCCACTCTTCCATGGAATATTTCTGAGCTCTTAAATAGCTCCACCCATAATTAATGCTGCTGAGTAAATCGAGGATCTGCAAGCCAGATGCCTGAGAATTTGACCAAGTGATCAACTGCTGATTTTTACCTCCCCATATGTTTAACTAGAACACTTGCACAAAGATGTAAACTTAAAACTTCTGGTCTTAAGTGATGTTAACTAAATAACTGAGTCTCTTTCTCTATGTATCAAATCATTTGTATGTATACATTTCACTTTTTATACAAGAGCCTCACTGAAGATACGCTGATGGCTGGGGAGAAGACAATTTATGTTATACTGTGAATTACTCCAGTAATTAAACATACATAGAAGGTCAAAGGAACTAGGAATATGCTAAATGTCAAAAGGTTGCAATGCCATTAATTTTCTAAATGAATAAATGCTTCAGGCCATGCAACTATCCACAAGAGTTATATAAAAAATGAAGTTATATAAATTTTGATTTGTAAATAAAGATGAAGAGGCATGTGCAAGAACAGCACAAACAAGACATTCAGCTGTTGCCAAGTGAGGACAATAAAACAGTAGAACTGGTGTGCTGAGCTGATGTTTGCTTCAAATCCCATTGTGTCGAATTTTAAAAGTTCACTGCAAAAGCACTGGGCCAGAACAGAACTTGTCAAGTCTAATGCATGTTTGTCCAGTGCTTCACCCTCCTTATGCATCCTCTCCTGCCCAACGTTACTTGCGAAGCAGAAAATTCATTACCGTGAGACAGATAAGCAAAGCTCTGTTTTCTTCCATATTAGTCAGATTTAATACTAAAGCTGGTAAGTAGAGTTAATGCAGCAGAGGAAAATAATGTCATCTGAGTGTGTTTCAAAACAGTCAGCTGTGCTTAAGGTAGTAAAGAATAGTTTCTTCTACCTACTGCTTAATGCTGTCTTCAGCAGCCTGGAAGAAGAAAAGAATGTGGGCTTGGAAGTTATTGCAGAGAGTGGCTAGTAGAGGATGAAGGAGGCTTGATGTCTCTTTTGTACAAAGTTAAACCTCTGGAAATCAATGGGTGGTTGTCGTTGCTATGTCAGAGAAATAACATCTTGTAAACATAATTTTTTCTGGTGGTGTCAGTTTCATGCCCACTGGGTCCCCCCAGCACCGGAATGTAACAAGACACAGCTGAGCCTGAATGTGCTGCATGCTCCTGCTAACAGCACAGCCTCTGCTAGGATGTTGCAATAAAGTTTTGATCAGTTTTTCAGCTCTGCTAACTTCAGCTGTGAAGGCCGTAACGTTGCCTTCCTGGTTACGTATCCAGGAAGAAAGAAACTCGTTTCATGCCACCTGTGGTCTGCTCCAGTCATCCACGTCATCTGCATTGGCTGCATGCAGATATTGCACTGTAAACATTTCAGCTTGTTAAAAAAAAAAGTCAGAATTAAGTTATAAATGTTTCAAGGGTGACAGACCATTTTTAAAGTTATGGAAAGAATCAAGAGGAAGAGAGTCTTGTGTTTTCAAGATCACACATGAGGAATCAAACAGAAATGAGTAAATGAGGAAACAGAAATCTCAACTACTAAGCGCTCTGTTTGCATCACTAAACAATCACCGTCTTTGCTCAAAACATGGAAAGCCTTCTTTTGAACCTTTACACAAACCAAAAATAATTCTGTGCATTCTGCACACTAATCCAAAGGCTGTGGCATTCTGCAGGACTTGGCTACTTCAATTATGAAAGGATAGCTCATTCCCTGTACTCACAGACCCCGCAGAATATTCACAGGGAGAGGTTAAGTGCATCTTTCTCTACTTTTCTGCTGAAGTTCATCTAAACCATCAGCCACAGCTGTCTCTAGTGTCCCATTACACTGCAGTCTCCTATAGGAACCCATGCTAGCAGGATGCATCTGGAGGGACTGAGATGGCAAATGACTATTTGTCACTCAAAGTGCAGAAGTGTACACAATTAGTTCTTACTAATAAACAGGAAAAAAAATATTATTTTGTGTATTTAGAAAGATTCTCCTGACAAACATATCGGCAAATATCAACTACAACTGGGGACCCTCTATAATGAAATATATAATTATAGTAGAAATGACCTGGACACATTCATAAACTTTACCTCTGTGCTGAGATATGATATCATCAACATGATAAGTTCTACTTTCTTAGCTGTTTTTAAAATACCGAAGTCTGCCACAGCAACTCAACAATGTGTGGACTGAAGCAAAACAAACCTCCTTAATCATGCAGGTTTGGCTTGGTTTTGCACAAGAAATGAGATGCAACGTAGTTGGTAGCAATGCAAGAGCTCATTAATACACACATTCCTGCTTTTGACCCTTCATCCACATCTGATATCACTATGTAATTTTATCTTATTTTAAATCTTGGCAAGTGTGAAGTTTCAAATTTTACATTATAAAGGTGTGGAGGAAAGTTCTCCACAAAAGTCTTACCTCAACACGGTCTCCTCTGACTCCACAGTACTAGATGTAGCTAGGGGTGCTTGCAACTAAGGCCATGGTGAATTCCTTTTCTGGCTTCTGCCTAAAGCCCTCAGCAGACAGCAAGGGCTTTTCAAATCACCTGGACAGGGAAGAATGAGACAAGGAAACAAAATGGAAGAGTACGTGGGGAAAAGAAGGTTAAGCAATGATAAGAAAAGCAAGCAGGAACGGCTTTGAGATTTTGAACATGATAATAACAAGCCCCATATGTGAAAATCTGGCCCTGTGAGGACTAGTGAGACTTCACTCCAATTCCCCACTCCACCCTCACCCAAAAAAGGCAGGAGGATTTGCTCTCCCTTGTTTAAGCTTTCTGAGAGCACTCTGGCTATTTAGGAAAAGAGTGGTGTAAAAATAAATGAGTCAGAAGAATGGATGTGGGAATGACAAATGCACAAGGTATTTTTCTCAAGTGACACTTGCTTTCCACATTTCTTAAATTCTATGGAGAAGTTGTTCACAGATGGTGTCCCCAGGGCAGGTACACTTATTCTGGTTTGTTTTATGAACTCAGATTTTATGTGCTCAAATGGAAAACGCTGCATTGTTTGACTTAACAACTTTCCCTGAACTACACAGACAGCAAGAGGGGTTGTTCCAGCTGTGTGGTTTGTATTTGACATATATACCATTTCTCCTTGTATTTATTTCCCTTTTTTCCCCCCTTAATTTTATAATGCAATAAAAAAAATCAGGCAACCATGAACATTATAATTTTACTTTAGGAAGCTGCCCTTCTCTACTCTTTCCTTTAGATAATAAGAGAAAAATATTAGAAGTATGCAACATTGTGAATGTCCTTGCTCAGAATTACAGTGCAGATCTGCCTCCTGTAGGTCCCAGCATTAGAAACAAAATCACATATAAAAAAGTACATTTTTCTTCATAAGATGCCTATTAAGGAAATAATAAAACAGAATGTGAATTATTCAGGCTTACAATATGCATTTCTGTTATATGTGGGGGTTTTTTTTCCATGAGGGCAGAAAGGGAGAAGCGGAAAGGAAGAAAATAATTAGTAAAGAATAGCAGGAAGACCTATTTCCCTCTATAATGTGGGGGAAAAAATGAAACTACAATGTTACTCCCACCCTTAAGCTAACTTTAAATCACCAGTTTCAAAAAAAGGAAGTCTAAGTATGCATCAGCTGACTCAGTTGTGAAATATGTTACTAGTCACTGCAAACTGAACCATGCAATAGTTTAAACTGATTTTGGTTTCTTCTCAGCTGGACTACAACACCACTATCGGCAAATCCTAATTTTTTTTCATTTTTCAACTGAGGCAACTTCCCCACTGTCACACCTTTCTCTCCACCACTGTTCTCCAGACAGCTGGAAGGGAAAGGATACTAACAGTCATCTATCAGGAACCAAACTTGGGAAATCAACTTTGTTCACCAACAAAGCACACAAAGACAGCCACACATTTTTGTGTCACAACCCAAAAAAAGGCTCTATCGGCTGAGGAGGGAGTCTTGTGAGCTGGTTAATGGTATCATTAAGCACAAAGACACAGAGGAGTCACTTTCTCCTAAACAGATGATGAAATAAACCACAAGAAAGATCCCATGGCAGGAAATCTACTCCAATATTAGAAATTCTTCTTTAAAGAAGAATTTTTAAGTTTTCAAAGGAGAATAAGAACAAAAATTTCCTGCCTGACTTTTTAAGCACCCACCCATTAGGGGGGTATTTAACTGTTTGGATTCATTTGTTCCTAAGATCATGCATGACCAGCAATGAATCATTGAATCATAGAATCATAGAATCATAGAATAGTTTGTGTTGGAAGGGACCTTAAAGTCCATCTGGTTCCAACTCCCCTGCCATGGGCAGGGACATCACACTAGATCAGGCTGCCCAAGGCCCCATGCAATGCTTTTAATTCTCCTGGGTGTGAATGGAGATTGATTCTGGACATTCCCATATTTAAAGCACTGCAGATTTTCTGCTGTCATTTGTCATTCATTTATATATTCTGGCTTTTCGAGAACTGACAGTGACTACTTCTCCTGGTGCACAGGCATGAAACACACATGACTTAATGACTTGAGCTTCTTTGGGTCACTGAGTGTGCAGCCAGGCTATGCAAAGACAGAGGCCACTGTCTTTCAGACTACACCTGGGAATGAAGCATCCATTTAAAAGCTTTAATCACAGAATCATAGAATAGTTTTGGCTGGAAGGGACCTTAAAGATCATCTAGTTCCAACTCGCTGGCATGAGCAAGGACACCTTCCACCAGATCAGGTTGCTCAAAGCCTCATCCAGCTCAGCCTTTAACACCTCCAGGGATGAGGTGTTCCTCATCTCCACTACTCCACTCAGCTCCTCAGCTCCACTACTTCTCTGGGCAACCTGTTCCAGTGCCTCACCACCCTCACAGTAAAAAAATTCTTCCTAGTATCTAATCTA
>WAAB01024475.1:0-18226 GCA_013389865.1 Piaya cayana | reverse complement strand
AAAAAAAATCAGGCAACCATGAACATTATAATTTTACTTTAGGAAGCTGCCCTTCTCTACTCTTTCCTTTAGATAATAAGAGAAAAATATTAGAAGTATGGAACATTGTGAATGTCCTTGCTCAGAATTACAGTGCAGATCTGCCTCCTGTAGGTCCCAGCATTAGAAACAAAATCACATATAAAAAAGTACATTTTTCTTCATAAGATGCCTATTAAGGAAATAATAAAACAGAATGTGAATTATTCAGGCTTACGATATGCATTTCTGTTATATGTGGGGTTTTTTTTTCCATGAGGGCAGAAAGGCAGAAGCGGAAAGGAAGAAAATAATTAGTAAAGAATAGCAGGAAGACCTATTTCCCTCTATAATGTGGGGGAAAAAATGAAACTACAATGTTACTCCCACCCTTAAGCTAACTTTAAATCACCAGTTTCAAAAAAAGGAAGTCTAAGTATGCATCAGCTGACTCAGTTGTGAAATATGTTACTAGTCACTGCAAACTGAACCATGCAATAGTTTAAACTGATTTTGGTTTCTTCTCAGCTGGACTACAACACCACTATCGGCAAATCCTAATTTTTTTTCATTTTTCAACTGAGGCAACTTCCCCACTGTCACACCTTTCTCTCCACCACTGTTCTCCAGACAGCTGGAAGGGAAAGGATACTAACAGTCATCTATCAGGAACCAAACTTGGGAAATCAACTTTGTTCACCAACAAAGCACACAAAGACAGCCACACATTTTTGTGTCACAACCCAAAAAAAGGCTCTATCGGCTGAGGAGGGAGTCTTGTGAGCTGGTTAATGGTATCATTAAGCACAAAGACACAGAGGAGTCACTTTCTCCTAAACAGATGATGAAATAAACCACAAGAAAGATCCCATGGCAGGAAATCTACTCCAATATTAGAAATTCTTCTTTAAAGAAGAATTTTTAAGTTTTCAAAGGAAAATAAGAACAAAAATTTCCTGCCTGACTTTTTAAGCACCCACCCATTAGGGGGGTATTTAACTGTTTGGATTCATTTGTTCCTAAGATCATGCATGACCAGCAATGAATCATTGAATCATAGAATCATAGAATCATAGAATAGTTTGTGTTGGAAGGGACCTTAAAGTCCATCTGGTTCCAACTCCCCTGCCATGGGCAGGGACATCACACTAGATCAGGCTGCCCAAGGCCCCATGCAATGCTTTTAATTCTCCTGGGTGTGAATGGAGATTGATTCTGGACATTCCCATATTTAAAGCACTGCAGATTTTCTGCTGTCATTTGTCATTCATTTATATATTCTGGCTTTTCGAGAACTGACAGTGACTACTTCTCCTGGTGCACAGGCATGAAACACACATGACTTAATGACTTGAGCTTCTTTGGGTCACTGAGTGTGCAGCCAGGCTATGCAAAGACAGAGGCCACTGTATTTCAGACTACACCTGGGAATGAAGCATCCATTTAAAAGCTTTAATCACAGAATCATAGAATAGTTTTGGCTGGAAGGGACCTTAAAGATCATCTAGTTCCAACTCGCTGGCATGAGCAAGGACACCTTCCACCAGATCAGGTTGCTCAAAGCCTCATCCAGCTCAGCCTTTAACACCTCCAGGGATGAGGTGTTCCTCATCTCCACTACTCCACTCAGCTCCTCAGCTCCACTACTTCTCTGGGCAACCTGTTCCAGTGCCTCACCACCCTCACAGTAAAAAAATTCTTCCTAGTATCTAATCTATATCTACCCTCTTTCAGTTTAAAACCATTACTCCTTGTCCTATTACTGCTCTCCTTTATAAAAAGTCCCTCCCTGTCTTTCCTGTAGGTACCCTTTAATGCCAAGTGCAACAACAGTACACTTCATAACACACTGGAGCAGCTGCTCCTTTTCTGCAACACAAGACTAAAATAGCTTATGCCTGTCTTAGACAGTAGATGGCTAAAGTTTCTGACAGCATTTGCCAGTGCTGTCTCAATGAAGGATTCTTATATGGAGATCTAAGTGAGAAACACAGAGATGTTTTTTTATTTTATCAGTGCATCTCAGAAGATTTTGCCCTGATGTGGTGCATCTAGCATGGATACACAAAAATCATTGTGAACAAAATGCCTTCACAAATGGCCGCTAAATTCTTGCTACATTTGTCAGATCTGCTGCCCTCTTTCAAGAATGCAGCTACACCCTCACCATGTTTATGAAACTGAGCACATAACCCATGCTACATAACAGAGGTGGAGATACAGACGACAACAAATAGTGGAAGCATAATTAGCTGTCACTAAATCTTACCTTTTTTTTCCCTGCTCTAAAGCAGTTGCTTCTGACCTGGGACCTTTGTAAACCACATAACCTGGGGTTATCTCATTGGATGACCAACAAAATTCCAAAATCTTGGTCATTATAAAGGGGATGCGTTTGGTGTCAAACTTATTGCCCCTCGAGGCATCTAGTCCAACTCATGTTTCTGGTGCAGGTGGCCTTGTAGTCTATGCTGCAGGAGTTTTTGGATGAATGGAGAACATACAGGGAAACAAGCCCTAGACATCCCGAGATGCATTCCCAAAGCAAGGAAAGGAAGGGGAACACATGCAGTGACACCTATGATTGCTTCACTCCATTTTTACAGGAAAGATGTTTTTGAGAAACTTGACTCTGAAACAATAAGGTATGCAGACTTGAGGTTGAAAGAAAGGTTTCCAAGAACACAGGAACCTGCTGCTTCCTTTTACTTTTTAGACAATGCCAGTACTGGGTGTATCACAGCCACTGTGGCTGAAAAAGAAGGCATTCCAACTTTGTTTTACAACTTGTGAATGTAATGGTTCATGAAATTGAGCTATTTTTCCTCCAAGGAGAAAATATAAACAGCAATAAAAATATTTAGTCGGATGTGTTCAAATAATACAGCAAATGGCAACAGCATCTGAAAAAATAAATAGTATACTCTCATGTTCCTCTTTTATAGGATAAAACACCTCTAATATATGTTGGAAGTGCCAAAATTGCATTCATTTAAACTTAGAGGAATGCAGCTCAATCAAAAACTATACACTGAATTTGGCACTTAACTGTTTGAGAATTGATTCAATCAGTTTTCTCCTTCCTTCCTCTCTAAAGAGCAGAGACAAACAGAATTTAACATCAGGGAAATGAGTACATAAAACCAGCACTAAGCTGTCTTCTTGGAAGTGAATATTTTGTTCATAGAAGAAAAAAAGAAAAACAATGAGATGTAACATTTTTTTCAAAAGGAACAAATATTTTATTACCAAAAGTGTCATTTCACCAGTAACCAAGGAAAGGTATTTCAGGTTTTCTTTTCAGCAAGTCAAATATTTACATTAAAAAAGAAGTGACTTAAAACATTCAAAACAAAGTTTAATGGTGAAATGCGGATACAGGAGAAACAGGTTTTAAAAGATGTATATCTGTAGTGAACCAGGATATCTGTATCTCAGCAGCCGAATTACAAAGACAGAATTATATGTTTAGTATAAAATTGAAATACTATTGGAGGAATCAAGAGCTCCTATCAGCAAACAGCCTACTTTATTTTCATTGATTAATCTACACCATAGCATACCTTTACAAGGCTTTATTTTTTTTAAAAAAATCACTGCATTTGATAAGACTATGCAGAGATCTATGCCACATACTGCTACAAGGAGACCGTGTTCAGCATTTACACTACAATAGATATTTCTAGGTCATACTGTTATGAAAACTAACTGTTATAAACAGTTCTCTAGATAGCAAAAAAACAACTTAGTAGAATTAATTGTAGACACTATAGTCTACTGAAATAGGAATTAAATAAAATTAATCTTTATTGAAGAAGGTGAATATACATAATAATAAATTAAAGAAATTTTAACACACTGAAGTAATTATAAAATAAATCTGCTCCAACAAAGAGGAACACATAAAAATACAAAGTAATACTTTTTAAAAACCACATTTGGTATGCTTAGCCTAAAAATACCACAGACTTACTTCTTACAAAGAAGATGTCTTTATATCTTGCTTACTCTGACATCACTGGATCTGTCAGAGGAGCCATTAAAACATCTTAAGAAATGCACTGCTTATTTATAATTAATTCAATAACCTAGACAATGGGCAGCTAACTTTTTAACACCTGATCCTAAGATATTAAAAGACTACTTGTTCCAGTCCTCCTAGTGTCAGTTATTCCAGAAGAAACTTAATTGTCTTTGAGGGAAAAGGGTTGCAGTTGCAAGTATTAAATAAGACAACTCCTAAGAGAACAGAAGGAAAATAGAAAAGAACAGATTGCTCAGAAAATTCTAGGAAAGTTAATTCCTCAGAATCTATGTATTGGTTAAGAAAAGATACTCAGAAAAGAATTATCAGTGAGTATCCACAGTTATTAAGATTAATGAACTTAAATGGCCTGTGTTATCACTACAACAAATCTGGTTGGAAGCCTTCCTGTATTCCACTGGTACATATTAAAGAATAGCTTAAGCTCCATATAACCACAAAGAATATTTTAAGGGCTGTTGCTGCAGGCTGTATTTGCTTGAAAGGAGTTATGGAGGAAATAAAATATCCCTCTGTTTCTGATAAAACAGAAAAATGCTAAAAAAAAATCTTTAAAGAGAAGTTATTTAATTAATCAATAGGCTGTACGTTCTATTATGGAACTAAACTTTGAATGCCATCTCTGTCATGTGCTATACAGCTACTTTTTAAACACTTTTTCACCTAGTGTGCCTTCAAATGTAGATTAGTATGCAGAAAAATTATCTATAAAATTTATATTTATTTTTATTTATTTATTTATTTATATTTATTATGAACTCTTAGGAAAAAACGTACAAGACTTTGAACATAGAAAGGTCTTTGGAAAGTATGTACAGATGTTACTGGAAGATAAAAAATAATGAAACAAAACATAAAGCTATTTGGAGGGAAAGGCAATCTGAAAAGCAAATAATAGCTGCCTGATAGTTACAGTAGGGGAAATCTCTACAGTATTAGAAATGGTATCATCTTTAAAGGAGATGAGCTTTCAGTTGCCATACACCTTGGTGCCTTACTATCCAAACCAGTTCTTTAAGTCAGCACACTGCAATAACCGCTCCTACAGGAAGGGCACAAGAGGTAACAACAGAGAGACAGTATTGAAAAAGGGAAATCTTGAGCATGTCTAAGATCAGGTAATTGGCCTTTGCTGACGTTGTTTAGGATCTACACATCTCACACAGAAACTCCTTTCTGAAATTATCTTTGTAATTGAGCAGGCTGGTTGTAGAGGAATATAATTTTCAACCTTAGGAAGAACGCGTAGGTTCCTGTGCCTTAATGTCTCTTCGGTCCTTCAAACCAGAGAATATCAGAAAACATCACACAACAGGACACCTAGCAGAGGTTACACACACAGCAGGTTCTGGACCCTCTTTGGACTCTGGCTTATTCCGAATATTCCCTTAGAACTGGAAATAATACTGCTGCTTCTTTAAAAACAAAAAAACCACGGCAAACCAAACAAACTTGATGTTGTTTTTATATGCTTTAACTAGGTATCAAATGGGTTTTCACTATGTTTGTAATACTGACTTTATATTTCACCCTTAAAAATATATTACAATTGTATTGACCAACTCTACCATATTCATTTGTTTGTGGCCTTAAAACTTCCAACTCACTGCTAAAATACAATGCTTATTTACAGGAAACTTTGCTGATAGAATTAGCTCCTTCTTCTCTCAGCTTGAGTATGAAAACTCTGGAAGAAAATCAGGTTTCATGTGTTTGATTTTTATTTAAAAATAAATATAAATGTGAACCTTTCTATCTTCCCAGCAAGAAGAAACATACAGAACAGAACTTTAGTAGATGCTGTGACAGGAGCACACATGGAAACTCTGCCCTTCAGTTTGATGTCCAATTGATTAAATAAAATAAGAGATGCTCAGGCAAATAGCCTTCCAATATATGCAGCTAGATAAGGCCATAAACACCCCCAAATACAGAAACATTACACTTGAAATAAAAAGAATCATTGCAGAGTATTTACAAATTCTGGTGAACAGTAAAAGCAAAATAGGGAATGTAATTTCCAGGGATATTTTTGGTTTTGTACTCATGCAGAAAGTAACCAAATGCATGTGGACATCAAAGAACAGCTTTTTCCCACTGCCAGTACTGCCCATCTCCTTTCTTTTTTCCCTGGTGCTGTCTTTGCCCACCTGCTTCACCATCTTCAGGCAGTGGCTGTGTCCCTCCTCTTCCAAAAGGCATCCTCAGGGGACAGAACAACGAGGTTTTAACTATTCCATTAAGACTCTCCTTTTAGCAAGTAAAAATCTGTCTTTCCTTTGCTGTTTTGAGCATCTGTTTCTGGCAAGCCTGAGAGCTCACAGGCAAAAGGGGCAAAATGTTATGCTGAGGCAGTAAAAGAGCTACAAGGATCTTACTTTGGAAGAGGAATTGGAGGAAACTTAGAATAAGGAGCATGTATCTTCACAGCTCACAGGCTGCCGCAAATACAGCTCTTTAGCTGCTCACATCACTAAGTTTGTTCAAGTTTGAACAGTTTCATCCAGGTTTACAACTTCCAGCTGCGATCATAGTGCTATATAAGTCATATCTTCCTTTGGGCCTGTACAGAAACCAGGAACTCAAATTACTGAGGATCGAACAACAATTGGTAACAATTTATTTCATACGACGGTATCTGCACAGTTTCAGGGTAGATGTGGCACAGGAGTAGGTCTGCACTCTGCTACAAGCTCGCAAGGATCACTGAGTGGGAGCAACACTACTGCAAGGGTAACCAGAATCTCTTAAGGCTTCAGGGGTCAGGGGGAAGATTTTACAGTGCATACACTCACCAGTTGAAGTGAGAACAGTCGCCCATGATAGGCATCCCTACCACGGGGAGGACTTCACATCCCAGGCACACTGCTGTAGGAGGACTCAAAATGACCTCCAGTGGGGTCTTCATTTATATCCTTGTCAGACTGGGGCTTGTGGTCAAATATGGTCATGGTGGCACTTATTGGGTGGAGAGGTCTCTGAAGCAGCACCACGGTGGAGTCTGTAACCCAAGTCCCATATCCTCTGCACCATGGTTCAGGTGTACCTGAACCTGCCACAGAACCAATCAAATGTACTGCATGCGTTTTACAGATCCTGTCTTTAGGTACCTGTCCTTTCAAAGCATCTTCAGATCAGGAAGCAGCCTAAGCTGTTTGCAAAGGCTTCCAAATAGAAGCTATGGGCAAGCGGCAGGTAGAGCAAAAGACCTGCTGGGGCAACCTTTGCAGCATGAACAGGTGAAAGACAGGTGCTATCAGAAAAATGGGTCTTGGATTATGCATATTTTTCACACAAACAGATAACCAGCCCTTGTACCAAATCATTTTTATTTTAACACATGAGTTGGCTTTACACGTGAAATGACNGCAAGGGTAACCAGAATCTCTTAGGGCTTCAGGGGTCAGGGGGAAGATTTTACAGTGCATACACTCACCAGTTGAAGTGAGAACAGTCGCCCATGATAGGCATCCCTACCACGGGGAGGACTTCACATCCCAGGCACACTGCTGTAGGAGGACTCAAAATGACCTCCAGTGGGGTCTTCATTTATATCCTTGTCAGACTGGGGCTTGTGGTCAAATATGGTCATGGTGGCACTTATTGGGTGGAGAGGTCTCTGAAGCAGCACCACGGTGGAGTCTGTAACCCAAGTCCCATATCCTCTGCACCATGGTTCAGGTGTACCTGAACCTGCCACAGAACCAATCAAATGTACTGCATGCGTTTTACAGATCCTGTCTTTAGGTACCTGTCCTTTCAAAGCATCTTCAGATCAGGAAGCAGCCTAAGCTGTTTGCAAAGGCTTCCAAATAGAAGCTATGGGCAAGCGGCAGGTAGAGCAAAAGACCTGCTGGGGCAACCTTTGCAGCATGAACAGGTGAAAGACAGGTGCTATCAGAAAAATGGGTCTTGGATTATGCATATTTTTCACACAAACAGATAACCAGCCCTTGTACCAAATTATTTTTATTTTAACACATGAGTTGGCTTTACACGTGAAATGACAAAGCCTGTTTTGGTTTTTTTTTCTAATCTAAGTTTCACACAGAGAAGAACTGGTAACCACAAATAATGAAACAGTGAAATCTTCAGATTAAAAGATTAGTAAGACTGAAAAAAACCCATCAGATATTCATAAATCTGGAAAATTTATCAGCCATGAAGTGGTAGTGCCAGCAAACTGTACCCTGCCTTAAGAGTCAAACCAAATGGAAACCACTAATTCTACTGAAAAGTGCAGTTCTCATTTCTTTTCTAACAGGAGGTTGCTTTTACCTCATCTGAAGATGGTGACTTTGACAAAGACTAATTTTGGAAACAGGAAACTACAGGGCCCTGATCTCACATGGTAATTCCAGTGAGATAACTCAGCTTTCTGTTTGTTCTGCAATCCTTAAAAAAAAGGGGGGGCTTGGTACAAGGTGGTTAAACAGAGAAGTGCACTGCAGAGATTCTTGTTCTTTTTGTCAAGACTGTAACTGCTTCAATGATGCTTAGCAACAGCTATAAACAAACACTCTGCTAAAGGACATCCTTTGAGCAGCATTAACAATTTCCTGTGTATATGCATATAGCATTAATGACTAGATCCATACTGCTGGATTATAGACTGTGTGTTCATATATTCAATCTTACCTCCTTGGCTTGGGATCCAAAAAAAAAAAAAGGAAGCTGGAATGTTGACTACATAAATATTAACCTCTGGAGAAAACACCTCTTGCTGTTCAGCACCCTTGCCAAAAGTCCTCAATGGACTCTACAGTACTAGTCCTGCAAAACTCAAATATTTTAAAAGGAAAAGCTTATCCTAAATTTAAAATGCAGCATAATTTTAAGAATAAGAGTGTTTACTACTACAGTTAAACTCTTTATTGCCTCCAGTTACATGTAAAAATTATTTGACTAGGCACTGTCAAGCAGGGAAAAATGTTGCCATCAGCAAATGAACTAGTGACAGTGATTAGCCAACTCTGTGACTTTCCACTTTTTCAGCCAGCAGGGTCCTACATATGCTAGAGAAGAGGCATAGACCTCTCTGAGGAAGGTTTAAGCCTACAACCAGTGAATCCATATCATCTGCACCTCTCCAGTTACCTTCTAAATCACATGCTGTGAATGGCTGAACTACCATTATCCAGTCAAGTATTGGTGTATACTTAGCAAGCAGAAAACCATTATCTGAGAGAGCTGGTTTTGTCATACATGCCCTTGAGCAGAGTTCAGAACAATGGTGTCACAGTTCCCACCCTGATCCACAGCAGCAGGGCTTCAGGCTGCTACCACAACACACTGAAGACTGGCTGGCTCTCAAACCCGATATAGGACATGAACCAGCCATTAGAAAAGGAGTGATAAGAAAACAAGATCTTTAGCATCCATCTTCCTGTACCAGAAAAATTAGTTACGAAAATTCAGTGCTGTACCTGCCAACCGTGGGCCTGGTTTGGCACAGTTTGCAAATAAGAAAACTCAAAGCAATTTTAACAATAGTCTGTCCGAACTGAGAAGAAACAAGCTTGTGGTGGGTGAGATTATTAACTGTCCTGGCCTGTTCAGTGTTGGGAAACTTTTCCTGAGGGAAAGAAAGGTGGGGAGGAGCTCTTTATGAGGGAGTGCAGGGGTAAGATAAGGGGTAATGGTTTAAAACTGAAAGAGGGGAGATTTAGACATCAGGAAAAAAAAATACTGTGAGGGTTTTGAGGCACTGGAACAGTGCCAGAGAAGTCCCAGAGAAGTTGTGAATGCTCCATCCCTGGAGGTGTTAAAGGCCAAGCTGGATGAGGCTTTAATCAACTTGATCTGGTGGAAGGTGTCCTTGCCCATGCCAGGGATTTGGAATTAGATCTTTAAGGTCCCTTCCCACCCAAACTATCCTATGGTTTCTGTGAAGATTCCTAGAATCATAGATGATGTCCCTTCCAACACAAACTATCCGATGATCCTATGGACATTCATAGAGTCATAGGGTAGTTCGGGTGGGAAGGGATCTTAAAGATAGTCTTGAGATTATTAACTGTGCTGACACGTTTGCTGTTGGGCAACTCATCCCGAGGAAAAGCAGAAAATCGAGAGCCTGAGGTGAACAGAGGGCAGCAGCGCAAGGCGGTGCGTCTCTGCTATTAAAACCTGTGCCCTGCGTTTAAGCCCTGGAGCTCACTCCGTCCAGAAAACGGGTATTTGGGGGGCCATTTGGTCCCGTGCCCCCTTTTTTCCGCCGGCACAGGAGCGGGCAGGGCTGAGCAGCTCCCCGAATTCCTGCTCCACGCCCAGCGCCAACGAAGCCCATGCGGGACACCGCCCTGGCTTCAAAGGGGGACCCCTCCCTCTCTCGGGGGAACGGGAATTCGGTTTGAGCGGAGCCCCGGAGCAGCCTCGGCGGAACGGGACGGCCTCCCCCGGCTTCTCCTCCTCCTCCTCCTCCTCCCCCCGCCCCGAACCTCGCTGCTCGCTGGGCGTGTTCCCCGCGGCGCGCCCAGAGCCGGGCGGCGAGTGCGGGACGGGCAGACATGCGGGGCTGGAGGCTCCTCGCCTTGGCGGTGCTGCTGCTCGCCTCCGCGGTCTCTGTCCGAGGTGAGGAGGAGGAGGAGGAAGAAGAGGAGGAGGCGGTGGTGGGACACCCCTCCGTCCCCGGGGAGGGGGGCGAGCGCATGGATGCGGGAGGGATGCGGGGAGGGAGCCGGGCGCATCCCCAGGGTCTCTCCGGGGCGGGGGAGCGGTGATGTCTCCCTCAAACTCCCCCCCCCCCCCTTTTTATTATTATTATTTTTTACTTTCTTTTACTTGGGTTTTATTTCACTTCAACTAGCTGGAAAAAAATATTCCTGAGCTTTCTGCCCACCTCCCTGTCTTGTTTGTTAATCTCTGCGGCGAACGACGCGGAACTCGGAGCCCTTGGGTGCGGGGGGATCGAGGAGAAGACCTGGAGGGTGTGGGGGGGGTCGGTGCCGTGGGGAGCCCTGCTGGAGCTCGGCTTCCATTTTAGGGAAAAAAGCGGAGTTATGACGAGTCCAGGGCAACGGGTAAGTTGCTCGGCAGAAAGTTTGGCAACAGCCTTTGTTTGGAAAGCAAAATTATTAATTGCAAACCTGCAGAGTAAAACACACCAGTGTGTTTTCTGAGAAGCTTCTCACGGTTTCAGTGTGTGTTAGGGACGATTTCTTCTTGCAGCCTGATCAAAGCAATGTGTATGTATTAAAACGTTGTTATTTGGGATATGGAAGCAGTTTGGGGAGGTTACAAAAGTAGCAAAGTTCCCAATACCAAATATTTAATTTTTTTTTTTTTTTTCCGTGAGGAAGGCTTCTGAACGGGAAATGGCAGTTTGCACTGCATATTCCCATTTGCCTGACTTGTTTGAAAGAAACTTTTTATTGCCACCTTAATAATCATACTTGCTGCTGTGCATATGTATTTTCTTTCATGGTTTAGTGTTTGATAGGAATGGTTGGACTTGATGATCCAGTGGGTCTCTTCCAACCTGGTTGTTCTATGATTCTAGCATTCTTTCATGTGCTTTGTAAAAGTAACACTTCAAAATCTGAAGCTGTCTCTTCACTGTAAGAGAGAAGGGAAAAAAACTCCGTCTTTTGACTGGCAGCTGTAGATAATGGGATGCCAGATAAGCAGTTTGGCTTCAAGCCTGTTTGAATCCAGCTCTTCTGCTGCAGCTTTATTGTGGTCTTAACTGCTAGGTTAGCAAAGCTGAGCCCTTGGAAAAACAGTACAATTTTACAGTAACACACTTTAAAACCAATAGATGATTCAGGCTGCTAATGCTGAGGTATCATCTTACTACTTACGTAGAAAACTTGCTGTCTGTGACAGTGAGGACTGCTTGCAGAAGTTCAGGAGCGAGATCTTTAGGGTGGTGCTCTTAAGATGTTGAAGTATTTGGAGTTACCCAGAAACTCTCTTTCTAAACTTGCTGCCAAGAAGTCTGGAGTTGAAGAGTCTGTCAGGTTTCTGCTCCACCAGAGAGAAGGCACACAAAACCTGCCTTCAGGGGGTTTTGTTTCTAATTCTGAGGAAAATAATACAACATTTTTTAAGAGCTAGTTGATTTATCTGGATGCTGGTTAACACTGGTAATATGAACCAAGTAGATAGGTTATAATTAGTTTTTTCCCTAAACAAAATGGGTAAGAATTCATGAAGTTTTGAGAATGTCAGCCTGAGGAGGGTGGGGCCCTCCAGGGGAATTTCAGATCTGTGGTGGAGCAATCTTAAATAAATGCAAAACCTGAATTACATCCTTTTGAAAAATCTTAATTTCACTGTTGTTAGGTTGCCTGTGGTCTGAATTTGCAGAACTCCTATAGAAAGTTAAGAATCTTCATAAGCAGTTCAGCTGTTGTGTGACAGTTTGGAGGTGACTGGTTTCCTGGGACTGTTTGCTTCCAGGATTCAAACAGATAAGCCTGTGCCTTGGGACTGAGAACTTCTTATGGTATCATACACTTTAAACACGGCAAAGCTGTTAGTGTTAAAACAACATTCAACATATCATGAGGTTTTGAACATATTATTAAGCAAGGGTGAACTTTGTTGTTTGAGCTTTCTTAGAAAAAGAGCTTGCAGTTTTAACCTCAGAACTGGCATTCAAGTGTTGACTCATTCACCAAGTATGAGCTCTGCAGGTCAAGCAGAGCTGACATTTAGTTATCTTTGGGGCTGGATCCAGAGGAAGGTTAAATATGAGTTTCTATAATGTCAGGTTATATAGGCAGTCTGACATCTTTCCTCTGCTGAGGAGTGGGGTTTTTCCATTTCTCTCCTCCTGTGTTTGGTCTGGCACCCATTGGGGCCTGCACTGAGATGATTCAGCTTGATAAAAGCAGCAAATGAGCAAACGACTAATCTGGTGCATTGAGTTTGCTCTGCAGAGTGTTTGATGGGTGTCTGAGCCAGCATGAGGGAGTGGCAGGGCTGAGCATCAGAGAGTGGAAATGAGGGGAGGGCAGGAGGCTTTTGCTGGCTCTCAGGTATGAGACCAGCTCAGCCATCTGACATCTGCAAAACCACCAGGTCAAGCCGGCATCTAATATAAGGCATCTGGTTTTCAAAATACAACATTAAAAAGTGGTAGGCAGCAGGTCTTCTATACAGTTTATATAAAGAGCACAACAGAAGGATAATTAAACACCAATATCCATACATTACAAGCAACAGAAAACTGCTGCGCACAGATGCAAGGCTCAAAAGATTCCCTTAAATACTGCAGCCAGATCAAGATATAAAAACCTGTCTGCTTACTGAGGATCTCAAGTCTGGACTCAAGAATATATGCTTTAAGTATCCTTTGCAAGAACTGAGTAGAGCTTGTTGATTGAAACAAGAAACAGTTGTGGTAGCTCATTTCCTGGTGTTCACTAACTACACACTGAAAGCTGAGGTATCTGTGTTGTAAGATCAGTAGCCTAAGGTGAATTACAAGTGGGGATCCATTATTCATAAGACTGCTTAATTACAGAGTTGTGAACGCAGGGAAGGAAACACTTCAGCCCTTGACTTCTTGTTGAAGCAAATAGCTGTTGGGAAAAAAGGACTAGTTGGTGAAATTAACCTGTCTGTAATGTAGTAGACGGAGCTTTCAGCTGGGACAGGGAGGTGTCTCGGGGACTCCTGGAGACTGATTTCTGCCTTGTGATCTCTGGAGTTGTTTGCCTTTTAAATCCAATTCAAAAAAACTCCAAGCACAAAACTTTCTTTCAGTTGAACAATTTTAGTAGCAGTGCTAGTGTGCACACACGGCAGTATGAACTTGAGAAAAGCAGTACATCTTTCTCCAACATTCTGCTAGTTTGAAATGGGAATGAGGTTTTTTTAAATGTGTTGTTATTTATATAAAATGGCCACTGCACTGCTCCATCGAAATGACATCACTGCAACAGTCTTTAAGCTTTCCGTAGTTACAGTGAATTAACTTGGCAAGAGCTGAGCATGACTCAGCCTATTGCTGTCCAGCCAATACCGATTTCAGTATTTTCCTGAGGTTACTCTGGTGCATGGGATGGGGTAGCCCACACTCAAGAAAGGGCTGTGCTTTAACTCTTGCTCTCTTGGATGACTCACTCCAATCAACTTGTATTTCATCAGGTGACGTCTGTGTTAGTGAAATGCAGTAGTAACACCAGTAATAATCTTCATCAGTTAAGATCATCTGGTCAGGGGCTAGCCTCTTTCTTCTAGCCAAATAGCTTTTTCATGCTCCGGCACAGGAACCTACTCTTTGGAGTCTAGTAAAAGTGTTTTGAGAGAATGTTATGAGCAAAACAGTCTCAGCTCAGGAAACTTCTACTTAAATTAGCTTACTGTGAGTTGACACACAATTCTAATCATGGATCTAGGAACTGAGAGAAAGAAAATTAATCCCTCAAATTCCTTCCTCTTCCCTACTTTAACTTAAGCCAAACATCCCCATCTACCCCATCTCAGCCTCTCTGTTTTTTTTGCTGCAGGTTACACTCAGCCCATCCCCTGTTTCTTTGGTTTCTTCCTACAGCTCCTCCTTGCTTCCTGCTGATATTCCTCTACTTTTCTTTGCTTTTCAGTGTCCCTACCCCAGTGAGGGTTGCTTATGGTCCCTCAGGGCTTTCCCTGCGCTGATGTGAGTGCCCTTGGTTGTGAGTGGCCTACAGCTGCAGACTGTCAGGAGTGTCCTTGCCTTGATATGGGTGGCTAATAACTACATTCCCTCAGGGACACGTCCTGTTTGCATGGAACCTCTCCTGCCTAGAGCATATCTCCAACCACTTGTCCCCTTTGAAAGTTCTCCATCTGTGAATCCTCAGGCCATTTCCTCATGTGTCTCCTGTCCTTACTGGCTGATGCTCTTCTTCACGTGTGCTCAAGCAGGAGTGCTCTGTGCTTCTCTGACCAGTTAAAAGTTTGGCATCCGTCATCAATGTCGGTGCCAAGTGGCATGGGGCAGTTCATGACGTCTTCCAAGACAGGACACCCTGCAACCCTCTGCTGCTGAAACCCTGCACAGGTCACACCCCATACATTCTTGAGCAGCGCGTACCTAGGAACTATTTGGTCATATATTTTGTCCTCAAAGATAATGTCTTTTGTATCCAAAACACACAGCATAGCTAGTGGAGTAAATTGAAATAATTTATTTCATGTAACAGCACATATTTAATTTTATTTTCACCTTTCCAAAGGCCACCTAGTAGGTAATTCCTGGTCCTCGATTGATGAGGACTACCTTCCTTAGCAATTTCAGCTGCAACAGGAGAATAGACAAACTTCTGTCTCCATTCGGTGTCCTCAGGGCTGACTGGTACTTTGTCACCCAGCTGAATTTCAGCTATATATATTTTTTGCAGGGGTGCTGTGTTGGACTCCTACTGTTATGTTAACTAGCTCCCTCACAGCTTTGTAGAGGTGAGATTCCCTTTCCCTAGAGCATAGCTTCAAGCCACTGCACCTACCTTTCCAGATGCCTGGGGACTAGAAGGAATATGTTACACCTTTTCTACACCAGTGTCTTCCCCTCATTCTTGGACAGCTGTGGTTTTGAAGTGACTACTGCCTATTTGAGCCTAGCCAAGGCTGCATTCCATCATGCCAACAAATAAGTTTGTTTGTTCCAAGGTTTGTAAGGTGCTACTTATGTTTCCTTTCCGAGTGGAAAACCTTGTAGGAACCCATTGCTAGCTTTGCCACGGCACCTGTCAGTGTTGCTGGAGAGAAGGTGGCTGATCTACTTGCCAGGCTTCTCCAAACTTCCATTTCTCCCATCACACTTACTGGTTCATCATTCAAACTTGCTGTGTGTGTCATATTATTCCACAGATCTCATGTGGCCTAGTTGCTAGCACTATGGCTTCCTGGGATAAGTCTAAGCTGCATTCTTTGCCTCAGTACATGAGCAGCAGTTTTATGAACCCACCTGGCTAAAAATCATAGAATCATAGAATGGTTTGGGTCTGAAGGGAGGACTGTAAAGATCATCCAGTTCCATTCACCCCCAGTAGGGGCAAGGACAGCTCCCACCAGACCAAGCTGCTCAAGGCACCACCCAGCCTGGCCTTGAACACTTACAGGGAGGGCTCATTCACAACTTCCCTGGGCAACCTGTTCCAGTGTCTCACCACCCTCATTGTGAAGAATTTATTTCTAAAGTCTAATATAAATCTTTCCCCTTCCAACTTAAAGCCATTCCTCCTCATCCAATCACTACATGCCACTGGAAAATGTCCCTCCCCAGCTTTCTTGTAGACCCCCTTCAGGTACTTGAGGGATGCTGTAAGGTCTCCTCAGAGCCTTCTCTTCTCCAGGCTAAACAGCCCCAACTTTCTCAGGCTGTCCTCATAGCACAAGTGCTCCAGCCCTCTGATCATCTTTGTAGCCCTCCTCTGGACCTGTTCCAACAGTTCCATATCCTTCTTATGTTCGGGATTCCAGAACTGGACATAATAAATTTTTCCTCACACCCTAAATCTATGCTGGCAAGTTGAGCTTACTTGTCAACCTGGTCGTTATGTTTCTCAAACTGCCTTCAAATTTCAGATATGTGCATTAACACTTTGTGTTAAACAAGATGTTTCTCTGAGTAGCTGTGGTATTACTTTCCATTCTTCTGCTGCTAGAAGTGGTTTATTTTCCTCACTGCTGCCAGTTATCATTATTCCAGACTTTGAGCCATTTCTATACCTGTATTAATGATTAATCGGGAGTCTGTGTACACTGATGCTCCTGAGCATGTTCCCAGTCAATTCTGAAGGCCGTTACTTCTACAGACTGATGGCAACCTCTTACCCCTTTGGAGGTGTGGCAGCCTCCCTTGTGCAGGGGCTCCAAGCTGCTTGGAGCCCTGTTTCCTGCTGTGATTTTGGGGGATCCATCAGTAAACAAACTCCCTTGGTTATTTGCTGCATATAACTCATCATATGCTGGGGCATTTTATAGCTAGAGGAGTTCAGTCTTCTTCATATTGTTGATTTGCTGGCCATAGACTAATAGGTTCAAACTGAGAAAGATAAAAATTGCCTGTTGCTCATTACTTAGTACTACTTTGAGATTTCCTCTAATCAGTACATCATCAAGGCAGTGGAAAAATTCTCTAGAGATATGCTGCTTTAAAGTTTTGTGGATGATGCCATGGCAGATGGTAGAGCTGTGTTTGCACCCCATCCAACAGCCAGTTCCAGACGTATGGCACACCATTCCAGATGAAGGCACTTAGGATCTTGCTTCTGCAGCAGAAGGGATTGGAAAGAAAGCATTTGCAACATTAGTTTTAACATGGCAGTTGTATGTTTTGGCTTCTGGCTCATGCAAGAGCTGCAGCACACCTGGAACTACATTGGCTAATGCAACAGGTACATGTTCAAAGCTCTGACACCTGTTCTTAACGGCCATTCTTCAGTATGTTCTTGGAGAGGCCAAGCAGGATCTATTGTAAGGTAGGGGTTTTCTTTTTCCCCTTGTTTGATTCAGGGGAATCAGTTACTAATTACTTTTAAAACCTCATGAGCAGCCCCTTAATCAGTTCAGTGCCTCTTTCAGCAAATTTTTTTGGTTGCTAAGGGAGGAACAACTGGGTCTGGGTGCCAGTAAGAGTCCAGGAACTGGTTCTCTCCTGTGTAAAAGACACTGCTTTTACAAAAAGCCCAGTTCCTTCCCATCTCATCTGTCCATCTAAAGGGGTCATGAAAGTCAAACCCAAGGAGGGCAGGGGCACTAGGAGTAGTGGCAACAAGTAGGGGCTATCAGTCTTGTCTGTTCAAACTGAGATACCCTTCCACTAGAGGTAAGAATGTATCTTCTCCAGTTACTTTGTGAATAACAACTCATTCATCACTGCTGCAGGAGGGCAATAGGGTGCTTTGAACACTGGTATGGGTTAGGGCACTGTGTAGGTGGGGTCCAAATGGTGCCTGGCCGCCTTGCCCAGACAGGCCAATAAATTTGAGATGGGTTGTCAGAACAGCGTGTGGTCTGGAGGCTGGGGCAGGAGAAGGGCGTGGTTAGACCAAGCCCC
Source organism: Piaya cayana (assembly GCA_013389865.1). Taxonomy (NCBI): domain Eukaryota; kingdom Metazoa; phylum Chordata; class Aves; order Cuculiformes; family Coccyzidae; genus Piaya; species Piaya cayana. Next base: position 170 of record WAAB01024475.1, on the reverse strand, counting down.
AACCCTGCCCTGTGCTCACAACTCAGCTGGCAATTCTGTATCTCTGAAGGACCTTCCATTCATCTAGATTGTACCTTCTCCTTTTCTGTTGAGGAGCATCCGTAACTCCCAGCATCTAGGACAGGGGCATGCAGAATTCCCATTCTTTCCAGGCATTTTTCACCAAGATC
>WAAB01024474.1:181870-203184 GCA_013389865.1 Piaya cayana | reverse complement strand
CTTCAAACATTTTCAGCTTTGGGGTTGCTTTACCATAGCAGGCTAGGGCTGCTCCTGCTAGCTTTGCAACTATGTGGGTTGACCCAGCACCACTTCAGTTACTCCTATTTCTCCCAGAAGAACAAGAAAATTAATGTTTTGAGTATCAAAACAACAATAATAGAATATAAAGTATACCTTTTAGTGCTGCATGTGAAGGGAAAATATCAAGCTTAAAAGCAAACATTTCTGCTCTCCTTCTTTTATTCCCTTACAATCTTTTCTGTATTATAAAGCAGCTGATAGCACACTTCAGAACTGTGCATGTTTTAAATGAATGTCCTTCACAGAACATTAATATCTCAACCTTGCCTCTCACTTCAGAACACACAGGAAAACACCCATAACTTTGATAAAACCTTGAAATGGTTCTGCATAATTCAGAAACAGACATTTCTGGTTTGTTCCAATCACTGTCTTTAATACCTGTCTAGCTCAAAGTGCTAGGCCCTTCTGCCAGATATTACTGAACAGCATGCTAAAATGCCCTTGTTGTACAGTATGTCTTTTCTCTATCAGGGCCCTAATGTGTTGTCTCCATATTCACAGCATCTGCTACTCAGCTGCTTTTGACAGCTGCTGTTCATTTCTACTCAGAAGCTGAAAGCTGAAAAGTTTGAAAAGAAATTCATATTTTGATTTGATTATCTTATGGGAGCTGATTCTTGGTTCTGCTTCTTGGGCCACAAATAATAGGCAAGTTCTCTGGGCAAAGTATCTGGGCATTTAAAGAGCAGCTATTTATTTGTTGCTACCAGTTTTACTTGGTGTTAGCTCAAATGGGGTGGCTTGTGTGAATATAGAGCAGATGAGTTTTATAGGCATGAGTACTAGATCAACCATCTTCAATAAAAACTGAATCAAAATTTACAGTAACAGTGATCTTGGAAAACAATCTTTTATCTTTGTTGTTATGTAAGTGTAATGATCAACAACTACAGTATTGTGAAGTCACAAGCTATTCATAAAGGCCTCAGCTTAGCAGAGCTCTGAAGTGCTGGTGTGAATTCTCTATGTTGGATATTGGTGGTATGGTGGCTTCTTTGGGAATTCTTGTATGCTTAAAGTCATATCATAAAACTTTTTTACAGTTGAACTAAAGGATCAGAACCAATCTCTTTAATCGTCTGAAGCCATTTTAATAGTATTCTTAAAAGAATGGTAGTTTGATGTGGAATTTCCTTTTTGAGTTAGAAAAGAAATCAAACACCAAAACTTTCAGAGCTTAGATTTCAGTAGCTTAGCTTTTTGATATTACAAGAATTTATTTCAAATTACATTGAAAATCTGTGCTGAAGACATGAACAATCTCTGAACAAAAGCAGCACACATTTTGATTTTGAAGGCAATGAGCAAAAAGACAACTGTTTGTCAGAATGAATCATGAAACGCAACTGTTGTTTTTCAGTTAGCTCTGTATGCAAGATCTGGCATTGCTAGTGTCCAACAATAGTTGTTTAAACTGGAAGAGAGATTGTCCTCTGAACTCTATGCCTCACATTTTAAGTATACGACTTCATGCTACTATGCATGGGTGAAGGGACAGATAGGCACTTAGGCAGAGGATGGGTTAACAGATGGATTGCCAGGTCATTTCATATCCCTGGAACTCCTCCCCACATTTCCCCTAGAAGTCAGTGATAAGATTAATGAAAAATGTTAGATGAGCTCCTTGTACATTAGGCCAGTAGTGTGGATTTCAATAACCTGTGAAGCAAATAGGCTGTACTGTACTATCTTACCTGGAGTATTGCAGTCTTGCCATTTTCAAACTGAAGAAAAATGCAAATATATGACTTCTTGCAACAATGCATTATTCATCACAAACTGTATACCAGGATTATCAGCCTTATACCCAGGAGAGTGTATAGAAAGTAAAACCAGAAATAGCTGAACTCTCTTTCATTACTTGAAGAGTTCCCTTTTTTTTTCCGTTGGTTTATGTGTTTCAACTGGAATACTGTGTAGTTTCCCCACAATGTAATTCTAGTTTGATCATTGGAGTAAATTATTTAATGATAATTTATCATTGCAATTACATTTTCCCATTGAAATTACCTGAATTCTGCTTTTTTCACTGATTTGTAATGTTTCTGTGTTCATTAGAGTATATTGCTAATAAATGCTTGTAGTAGAAGTATCATACAACACTGCTTACGTACATACACAGCAGCTACTGTTTAATGCAGTTGAGCTTACACATTCTTATTGCTTACTGCATACTTTGCTAGTGATAAATGACAGCTAATTTTCTCTACCACAGCCAAGAACAGAGATTAAAACTCCAGATACCAATCTGATCTCACAGGTCACAGCTTGTCAGCATAACTCGTTTTGTTATAACTGATAGCAGTAAAAGGTCTTTCATCAGCCTTGTTTATTTACGTCTGTGATTCACGGTGATGATGATTTATAGAGCACCTGTAATTGCAAGTGTATAGAAATGCAGTACATAGCTAAAAAAAATGACCTTGTGGGAGAGAGAGATATTAAATGTTTAGTATGAATAAAAGGAAAATCCTAACAGTGGGAATAAAAGAAATCCAAACAATAGGATAATCCAATTACTAAATAGAGAGCAAATCTATATATGTAAACAGCAAAGATAGGTGATTAGAAGGGGAAAATAGAGGACTGGAAAACTCAGTACATCTGTTTACATTACAAAAAGCTTTCTTTACGTAGTGATCTGTGCTCCTTGGCTAGCTAATGTTCATCTTGACTACATTGTGGAAAGCTGAGAAGCTTTGGGATCATGCAGAATAAGAACTCATGTAGACAAAATTAATGATTATTTTTATAGGGGAAAAACCATGCTTGGGGGAAAATATGTTGAAAGTGTAGCAATGTAGAAAAGAATAAATTAAAAAGATATAGAGGTCTTTATTAAAAACAAACAAACTTTACAGGAAGAGTTTTTTATATCTTGATATCTTGCTAAGGAGAAGTCTGAAACATGAGAGAATTGCATCAGGACTCCCATGGGAAGAAGACACCAAACCTGAAAAACCCATTCAATCTAGCAGGCACAGAGATAATAAGATGCAATGACAACTACCTGAAAACAGTCAGATTCCAATTAGACATAATGCAAATGTTTGTAACAGTGAGATTGATTACCCATTATAGCAAACCCCCAGGGGAAAATAGGAAGTCTTTCAGTGTTTTCAGTATGCATTTACTTAAGGTATACATTATCTAAAAGATATAAACACTACTTGACTGTATACTGGAGTAACTAGGGAAGAATGTTATGGTTTGCTAATAGATAAAAAGCTCAATGAGTCAATCAAACAGAGTTTTTGACCTCTAAGATTAAAAAAAAAAAACCCTCTTATCTGAAAATTAGTTCCATAGGGCTATATTTGGGCTTTGGCATCACTGACTAGATGACCCTATAAACTTTGCTAGCCTGCTTATATTTACCTAATATCCTATACTGGAAGCGGCTCTGTCCTCTGAAAATACAAGATGATAACTGCAAACTCTTTCCTCCTTTTAGAGTCAGGAGAGTTAAGAGATTGATGTCACATTCTCCTGTCCTCTAGGTGCTAGAATCCATCATTGAATCCATCCATTGATCCTTGAATCCATCATTCCCTACTTTCCCTTTCAGAAGCCAACCATGGCTTTTTGTCAGGTAGTAATAAGCATCCATATGTTGTCTATAAAGCCAGGGAAACCTTTACCTCTGATACCCACATGGATAGAGATAGGTGACTGAGAGATGAAGGAACTGCAACCATTTTAAAAGAGTCTTAATCTGTAAAACAACACAGGCCTGTAAGTATTCATTTGTTAGCTATTCTATTTATCTCTAGCTTACAGACTACAATTATGTTACTGCTAAGACAGCCAGAAATATATGCTGTTCTCGGAATAGAATATAGTATCAGAGACAGTACTTACAGAACTGTGTTTCATTTACTAAAATTACATTTCCTTTTAATGTCTAGCATTTGTATTCAGATTTCTTCTTTTATTTGTTATACTTGCTTGGGACCAAGACAGTAGAGAACTTTTAACTTTTTCAGTGTTTCAGATCTCATTTTTGGACAGCAATGTGTGATACCTTTCAAGACCACTAAGAATTTTCCTGGTGATCATTTTCCAGCATATAGTTGTGCACTGCTGACAGCTTTATACCCGACTGTTGCATTGACCTCAGTGCTAGGGTAATGGAGACATGAGATCCCACTATTTTAGGGCAAATAAGGAAGACTTAGAAGCCAGATATACCAACACAGAAGATAAATGCCACTGCTTTCTCCTTTTCCTGTAATTACTGTTTCCTTGTTGTCTATTTAATCTCAATGTGTATTGTCGATTTATCTTTTGTGCCCAGGTGGCCAAGAAGGCTGATAGCATCTTGGCTTGTATCAGAAACAGTGTGGTCAGCAGCACCAGGGAAATGATTCTGCCCCTGTACTCAGCACTTGTGAGGCTGCACCTCCAATACTGTGTTCAGTTTTAGGCTTCTCACTACAAGAAAGAAATTGAGGTCCTGGAGCACATCCAGAGAAGGGCAATGAAGCTGGTGAAGAGTCTGGAGAACAAGTCTTATGAGGAACAGTTGAGGGAACTGGGCTTGTTTAGCCTAGAGAAGAGGAGGGTGAGGAGAGACCTTATCCCTGTCTACAAGTACCTGAAAGGAGGTTGTAGAGAGGTGGGTGTTGGTCTGTTTGCCCAAGTGACAGGTGACAGGACGAGTGGGAATGGCCTCCAGCTGTGACAGGCAAAATTCAGATTGGACATTAGAAAAAATTCCTTCACCAAAAGGGTTATTGGGCACTGGCACAGGCTGCCCAAGGAAGTGATTGAGTCACCATCCCTGGAGGTATTTAAACAACGGGTAGTTGAAGTGCTTATGGATACGGTTTAGTAGTGGACAGGTATGGTGGGCCTTGATGATCTCAAAGGTCTTTTCCAGCCTATGTATTCTATGATACTATGACTGTCCCTTTTGGAATACGGTAGTCATGTTTCTGCCCGCAAATGAGCCAGTGTCCATCATGGTAGACTAACCCCAGTAGGCAGGACCATCTCCTTTGTGCAGCGGTCCCACTCAAGCACTGTACAGCAGTTCCCCTTTTCTAGAGTCCCTCCCCAGGATATAATGCCAGCACAGTTACTTGGCAGTCCTAGAATATGCTCTTTCTCCAGCAATAATTTGGACCCAGTTCTGGATGCTGCTGGGCATCTTTAATGTGTGCAGACAGTCCTCTTTGGGGAAACTGAAGCTTCTCAGCACCTGGCTAGATATACCTACATGGACTTCTGCTATGTGCCTGTGAAACAGTGGAGTACTGAAGTCTTGGAAAGGTTAGTTAGTATCTAAATAATCAGCTGGTCACCTCTTCACCTGATTCTCACACTTACTGGCAAGACTCAAGAAACTCTCTTTTTATTTTGGGACACTTTCTGTTCTGGTTTATGTGAAAAAGAATTTCTAATTTGCTGGAAATTATGTCTTTTTTAAATGTCTTCCTTGCCTGAAGACACAGTTTAGTTTCCCATTAAATATATGCACATGAAAATTAATACACAACACTTCTTTTTTTAAATTTGAGGATGTAAGCTCAACTATTTTTAATGTTCATTTATTTCATAAGATACTTATTGTAATATGCAATGTATATGACCACAAACAAACATACTGCATATATGGAGAGGAAATATTCATGTTATTTTAAATTTACTCTAGAATCATGAAGATAAATTACTACCTTGTGGCTGGATATACTACCTTCTCTAGATTCCCTGTACACCAAAATGAAATAATCAGATATTAATCTGAAAAACAATATAAACTGTTTTATTCAGCAGAGTGCTGAACTGCTTTTACTAATGTCATATAAACAAAGCAGTAAAGGATCTGTAAGTACTGAACAGGGAATTCCCACTTCATAGTAGAGAACAGTATTTTTCTTTAGAGCAAATAAATCCATTTTTCATTCAATGGCTACACAAATATGACTTATTTCATAAAGTTGGGTTGACTTTTTAAAATGCAATGCTCTGAAAAGAATTTGAAAATAGGTGAGAATGAGAATACATGAATAGGTACACACTGCCAGTCTTCCTAGCAGACTTGTGGTTCATCTAGCTGAACAGCCCATCTCAGGCAAGGACCAACACTTTATTATTCAGAAATATACAAACTCCCTTTCATGTGCATATTGTGTGAATATAGTAATAATGCATCCTCATTATATTCCAGATTTCTGCTTGTGATAGTAATCACTGGCATATAAATCAGAGAAAGTTTTCTTGTGGTCCAATTATGGAAAATGGAGTGTTTCACTTGAAAATTTATTTTCTCTTGAAGACAAATTTGAAATTTATATTCTCTTGTAAAAAGGCAGCACATTTCATTTTACACCTGGGCCTAAGGGCTGAAAAACTGAATCAGCCTCAGGAGATGCCTTTCTCTTTCCTCTGGCTATAGACAGTGGCTGTCTCAAAAGGTTGTTTGACATAAATATGGCCTTTTGTGATTATTTTGTATCTGGAAGCTTATTAGTGTCTATTTTTTTTTAAAAATCTAAACCTAAACTCTCAAGCATGACATCTGATGGCCATAAGTAATAAATACTCTGTATTTAGAAATATTACTGCTGTGAGTTTCCATATAGATGTTTTGGGCTCATTTCTGCTTATACTGACATATCTAATTTTGTCTGTGGTTTCAACTGGAGCATTGCTGTGTTCTTCTAAAACCTAGGGACAGGGCATTAATTGTTTACCCTGTGTTCCCAGAAGGTCCAGTGTCCCTGGATTTTAACACTGCCACATATCTGGCAGCGTTAGGGCAGATTTTTCCCTCTAACACCTAATTAATTAATGAAGTCAGGTTTCTTGTAATGAATATAATACTGACTTCTTTCAGGCATTCATGTTTAGCTACCTAAGGCTATTCCATCTTTACATGAAATGTAAGAGTCATGCTGCGAGTGCAATTAAGTATTCTTTATTTGTGTTTACTGCCATTAAAGACTTGTGCTCGAGATGTGGTCAGCTACAGGAAGAACCCCGCTTAATATATTAATTACAGATTTTATTAAAAGCATACAGAAGACTTGAAGCATAAACAAACAAACACTCAAGGAGAGGGAAGGAGAAGGAATTCCAGTGGCAGGGAGCTTAGTTGCTTTTGACAAGAAGGGAAACATAGGGCTCCTAATTAACAGTGCAGTTAAAGAAGGGTAAGCAGCTTGTTGCCAAACAAAGGAAAACTGCAGCTGTTGTAATGAAGGGTTATGTAATCAGTCAATAAAAACAAAGCTGAAACAAATGTCATCACGCTCTGAATAATTGTGGTCTGAGAATAGGAAGTTACCAAGGAACGTGGCTGTTGGTGGGTGGTTCCCCTCTCAGTCCTAAGCAGCATGGAGTGACACAGGTACTGAACAGAAGGTGTCCTGTGTTGTATGTGCAGTGGTGGGCACCAAGATTGGATCTCACCCCTGTGAAATAAGAGAAAGACTAAAGAGAAGATCGCACCCTCAGAATAAATATCCAAAAGGAAATGACAGTCCAAAACCTCCCCACCTATTGATCAGAGTCAACCCTCAGGCTACTGGGTGTTGAACTGGGCAAACAAGCAGAGGATGACACCAAGCAGATTTGACTGATCTCATTTTCTCATCTGCACAACTAGGAAGTGAAAATAATCTATGGAAACAACTTAATTTACAGTTGAGAATAAAGTATTGAAGTTAAAGGGAAGATCTGGCCCAGATGGAAAAATCTGTATTTAAGTCCTCCAGTAAATTCTTCAGGTGTTTCACTTTCCTATAAAAGAACTGAAGGACAAGTTTCCCAGGTACCAGGACCAGTGACAGAGCAATTAAAGTGTCTCACTATGGTCCCTGTGCCAGAAATCAAAACATTGCCCAGTGCTTGCTATAAAGGCTGTCCCCTAGAGGCCTGGCTGCTAACAGGTATCATCTGGTCCACAGTAGCCAGGTGAGGCAGTAGTCTTATCATTTGCCGTTGGCTACCGACTTGTAGCACCGACTTGTGCATCGTCTGCACCTCCCACATGCATTCCTGCAGCATGGAAGAAGAGGTGGAGATCAGAGGGAAATGAGGGAAACATGGTATCAACAAAAAAACAATAGGAATGTCTAGAAGGAGACAGTCTGAACTGATTTGGGCGTTCTGTTACTGTGATTTAAGCTTTCTGTAAAGCAAACACTGGGTAAGAGAAGACTTTAACCTCTTACAATGCATATAGCCCTTAATTGGAGCATAGTGACAATGGCACCTGCTCACGGTACCCGTCAATCTTGCCTGTAAGTACCTTCATCATTTCAGAAAATAGTTACAGTTGTCTCCTAAAAGTCTATTATTTTGTTGAGTGATGAATGGCATTGTGAATTATTACCTATAATCAACACCCCTTATTGCAAAGCTCATTAAAATCCTGACAAATCTAGTGCTGACAGCACTTTAATTTTGTTTTATTGCCTCATTTTATCTCACCAATTTCTGTCTCTGGTTTATGGTTAATAATGAAAGACAGCAGAGCTGTGCTGTGCTAGAGAATGAGAAAAATAAGTATTCATCTTTTTTAAAAGTCCCCAGTTTAGGCCATAGGAACAGCAGGTACTAGACAAGGCATGCATTGAGAAGGTGATTAAAGTTTTATTAAACTGTCAAGTGAAATAAATCGACCTCCTTGCAAAACATTCTGTTTGCCAGGTGCTTGGATTTTAGCTGTTAAAAAATTCTCTTTCAACAGTGTGTTTAAATGTGCAGCAGATTAATGTTGTGACTGCCAAGTTACAATTTGGTTTTTTGCATCTATTGAGACTTGGTAACAAAAAGCATTGCTAAAATGACATATGCAGAAGCCACTACAGTAAGTGCTAAATAGAATAAATGCACTATTATTTAATGAATTGCTATAAAGCCCTTCCTAGCCCTTACTGTCCACATCAGGCTTTGGAGGCTGGTCTTTCACCACTGTCTTCTCAGAAGAGGTTATGATTCTCCAGCAGTGTAGTCATCTGCAACTGTTTAAAGTGTATATCACTACCAGTGTGATTTAACAAAGCTTTCCAGCATTTTTCCCATGTACATGTGAATATATGAAATCCAAGGCAGTAGGAAATCATACACATATATCCACACATAATATCTATAGTTCCTGTAATCCCCTAAAGAAAACTTTCACACAAGATCAGCACACAACTCTATTAAATAAAATGCAAAAACTGTTCATTATTAGTGGATTACAAATAATTAATTTATTTTCTATGAAGTACCTCAAGTAACATTTTAAGAATGTTTATGACAGCTAATATTCACTGTAGAGCTATAGATAAGTTAATAGAGAGGCATTTGTAAATGATGTATTCCCGTGATTCTACCTGACCTGCCAGTGTGAGTACCATATGTCAAACCTTTCCTCTGAGTTCTCCAGTGACCTCTCTGAAAAAACACTGTTCAAACAACAAATTGATTTCTTGAAGGCCAAGATGTCTCGGAGGGATTCATGATTACTTTAATCAGAACATCACTTTGCCTCTTGCAAGATTTTGCAGTGCATAGCAGACTAGCTGCCTGAGTCCTTCTCCTTCAGTCTCTGACTGATGGGAGAGAGAGACCTTAAATAACAAGTAAACCATCACACTTCAGTGCTGCCCTCAGTTAAAAGGGCAGCTTGGCTCTCAGAAAGGCAAGCTTTTTTTGGGCCACTTAGGAAACACCAGGTGGCCTTGAGAGAAGTGTCCCACTGAACACCGTCTGTGCATGCCCCAGCACAGCAGCCTTCTGCTTCTCTCTGGTTTCAGAGTCAGACAGAAACACCCACTAAGATATATGCTTGCTGCACAGGAAATTAAAAGAAGGGCTTACAGCTAAATCTACAATGGCTTTTGTACTGCAGTGCTATCTATAATATCCCATCTTCTTCCCTCATTTGTCAGGCAACTTATTTTAAATTGTATTGCAAGGCTCTTGGGAGGAGGCTGAAGGTCTCTGTGTGTTTTTCTGATTAGCTCAGGTCCGTATGTGAATGTTGTATTCCAGGTGCAGGTACTGCTATGGCTGGAACAGCAATACACAAAAATATAAAAAAGCTGTATTAATAGGACAACACTAACTTCCCTGTAAAAGTCTTATTCAAAACAAAGATAGCAAAAATATGCAAAATTAAAAGGTCACATGCATGTCAGTAAAGCTTGCAGTTTTAATTTTCCCATAATTTCCCTGTTCTTGTGACAAGATGTGTGAATTTATACAAAGCTTTAATTAGTACTGGGTGGTGAGAACTGGAAAGCTTTATGAAAACACCCGTTTATAATTTTATCTGGAGGCTCCTAAAGATAATGAGATAAACCTCCTATTTTTTCTACCTCTGTGCTTGAGTTTTCAATAATACTGCCAACATATAATGTGCCATGTACAGCATTATCTGCAGAAAACCACTGCAAAGATCACAAAAAAACCCCATGCTATATTTAAAAAAAAAAATCATCTATATGCTTTTGACAATGGTTTTGAATAGAGTGTATTTTGAAACGATGTGGAACAAAGTTTGCTTAGACTGTGAGTAGAGATAAAGCATGACATTTTCAGGGAACAAAAATCACTCTTTGTATTGAAATCCTTATTATCTGATATACCTGGCATTCAGCTGAATACATTGCCAGAGACTCACTGAGGGGGAGCTCTGCTACCTGGAGAGGGGCTTCCTGTGACCTCCATTCCCTCACTCTCACAGTTATAACACCCCAAGGTTTGAACATGCTGCCTGCTAGTATAGACCAGGATTGTGCTGATATCCTTTCTTTTCTTGGCTTAACCAAAAAAATCCCAGAAAAAAAAGCAAGATGAAGGAATACTGTGATAAAATAAGTATTTCCAGGATTTTATATTTATTTTATTCTGTAACAAAGGAAATGTTTTGTCAGAGGGCTTGTTTTGCAAAATCATTAGTGCTGGTGGTAACAATGCTAAGGTAATAAGTGTCCCAAAGTCAGNAATTTGCAAAATCATTAGTGCTGGTGGTAACAATGCTAAGGTAATAAGTGTCCCAAAGTCAGAAGGGGGAGACTTCATGTCAGATGCCCCCTTGACTGAGGGGATGTGAACCCTGCTCCCTTTCTGTTCTCTAATCACCATATAAGCTGCTCTCAGCCACCTCAGCAACAGAGCAGCGGGCAGGGCAGAACTTTGTAAGAATTTCTTCAAGTAGAAAAACTAAAGTGTAAATAGACTATGACATTGAATAATGTATTAATTTCATTTTCTAAGTGGAGGGAAAAATACCTTTCTTGACTGAAGAAGGAACTTCAGACTAATGATTTGGATCATCAAGGGCTCTATACTCACTTCGATTTTGGCATGTTAACCATCTCCTTGTGAAAAAGCTATATTTAGCATAAGTTGACATTTTTGTCTTCAGACTGCTGTCTAGAACAGGAATAATCACCCTTTAACTCTTGACTTGTATAGTCTCATGGGCCCAGAACAGCTCTCAGGCAGTAGATGGGTTCCTTCGTGGGGCAGAGAGTGCTGAGGGGATTATTAGAATTCTTCATGATGTGATCTAGCAGAGCAGAATTGGCTGCTAAGGCTGTATCACCAACTTGCCCAGTGTAACCTCATTCTGCAAAAATGAAGTGCTGGGGACCTGGGAGTGCTGCTGTCTGAAACCTACTCCCAAAACTTACAGGGAATTCTGATATGCAGCTTGCAGGATTAGGAACTTTTGACTACCCATGATCTTGAACAATTTGTCACCGTTTCCTTCTCACTGAGAGATAGATGTTCTCAACAAAAATGTGTATGAATCTTCACAGACAGTAATTTTTTCTTGCAAAAACTATCCTGGCATCACATTCCCTCACTACATTGGCCCAACACACTCCTCTAATCCATAACCTCATGCACACAACATTCTCTCAGACGAACTTCAATTGATTTGAGGGAAGGCAGAGAATTCAGTCTCTCCTTCTTGTGCTTTTATCACTGCAACAAAGGGTTTTATTCTTGTTATCTCCATCTGGTAAGCAATACAAGATAAACCATGGGATTTATAGATTTTAAAAAAAGCTGAGATGTAGCTGAAGAAGAAAAACAGACACCCGGCTACTGCTGGGCACTGCAGCTAGGTAAAGCTGGTGGAGTGCCCAATAGCACTTTCCTCTGTGCCTAGCGACAGCAGATAAGGTGACAGGAAGAACAGTACAAAGATTGCAAAGAGAAGTCTTTATTTTAGCATTCACCAGGCACCTTCTGTGGCACAGAGATCTACATTTACATATTATTTTAAATCCTTAGGCAGATTTTAATAAAATGTGTTTAGCCATAATGTTTTAAGATCCTTAATACCAGGTCTTCTAACCTCTAGTGTCTTTTACTAAAAGACTGCAACATCTTTGTGATTCCAGTAGTGTAGTACAACATTGACCGCCAAACAGTTCTTCGGTTACATTGCTGTTATTAGCCACCAAGAGACCTTTGAGCTGATGTGCAGTCATGACAATTAGGACTAGTGTACACATCAACTTGTAGAAACTCATACCAAAAACAAATACACGTGAGGTCATTCTCTTCCACTGGTAACAGCTCCTCTAAGAAGCCTTTCATAAAAGATTGTTTAACAAGAGCCACCTTCTCTATGCATCTATTGACATTAGTTTATTGAACAATGCAGAATATTTATATGCAGCTTCCAGCTGATAATAGTCTCAGAAGTGAAGAGTGGATGAGTAATGCATATTGTTTCTTTACTGGCTGTCTCAAAATCATAAACCAAGTGACTGTCCAGCTTTAATTAGAAAACAGGAAAATGAGAGGATTTGGTTTTATTTCCAACAACATAGGACACTATTTCTTGGAAAGAATTTAATTTATTAACACTTGAATTATTTGTAAATGTGATGTACCTCAGGAGTGTGAAGGAATTATGAATGGTTTTCTGGCTTAGAATTTTCTTGAAGGACGCAGAAGCAAATTCAAAGTGATTGCTATGTGTGATTTAAGCTATAATGCAGTCTCCTAATAAGAGTTTATATCTGCTCAGTGCAATGATGACTGCTGAGAAAGATAATAATGACGTACCTGGAAAACTAAAGCAATAGAAAAAGATGGTATTGTCACATTATTCATTATTATGCCTTTTCCTAAAGAAATCAAAGGAAAAACAAGATAGAGATAAGCAGGGTTTCAAAATCATTTTTGGCAATGATAATCACATACTTATATAGGACATCTCATTCAGAAGAGCTTTTCACACAGAGATTTTAATTAATTGCATATTCCAGACAAAGGAATCACAGAAACTCAGCCATTTCTGTGGAAGAGCCTGCAGTGATCCTACAGCAAAGATAAAAGATGAGCTGTGGAAGTCAGCTTCTCTGGCTGATACACAGAACTTGCTGCTCACACTGACCCAAAACTTCAGGATCAGTTTAGGCAGCTGCCTCCCAATGCAATGACCATGAGAAGAGGCTGGGAAATGCAAGGACTTTGTATGTAGCTCTTGGCAAGGGGGAAGCAAAGTGGAGAGTTTGTTAGTTGCCAAAGGACTGCTGCTGGAGGAGCTCCCACAGCACGGAGCTGCCCCCAGGTCCCAGGCATGCAGCCCCATGTGCCCTTACACACCAAGCTGGCCTGGTCCATCCCCTCCCCAGCTGCTGGCTGGAGTTCCTCCACCACCTCTTTGTGCTACCCATTGCTCTCATATTTGCCAGCACCATTGGCACCATTAGCATTCTAAGGATCTAAAATAGATCATCCAAGCTATTTTCTGGATGTGTAGCAGCTGGTAGTTTATTTGCTTTGTTGACATAAGCTAAGAATAAGCAATAGGACAGAAATCACCATTCTCTGCTGGGAACAGTTCCTCTGCAGAAGTAAGGTGTGGTGAGAAAGGCACTTCTGTGTGCAAAAAAAGCACACGCATTTGGGGGTGGTGACTTGCATCAACTAGGAAAATAACCCCACACGGTATCACCTGTAATGCTGGTAAAATTCCCTAATACAAGTATTAAGACCTATGCACATAAAAATATAGATTTAATTAAACTACATATTATTGTTTTCTCAGCTATTTTGAGGGCAATAAAAACATTGTACTGGAATGTTATAATGTGTCAGGCACTAAGAGAATAAAAGGAATTTAAAAATTATCATAAAAATGTTATCCTTGGTATATAACCCCATTACTCACATTTGAATATCATACAACCACTTTATCCAGTAGGTTAAACAGTTCTCAGTGCTAGTTATTGGGACTTGTTTGTGTCAAGTCAGCCCCAGAAGCGTTTTCCTTGTAATCCCTGTATAAAAAGGAAAGATATTAAATATTTTAATTACAATAATTTTGAACTCTAATATAAATTCTGGAAAATAAAAAATATTTATTTCATTTCAGGATTGTTTCGTGTTAACTGAATTTAATACATATTTCTCTGTCACCCAAGAAGATTGAATGAAGAAAACAGTAATTTTACTGTAATTTGTTTATACAATGTTGGAACAACATGCCAATACTTGTACTGTGTAATTTACCTAGGGAATTACATACATACAATAGCAAAGCTGCTTTTGTTTAAAGTTGATTTCATATATGCTTGAGGTACTGAAGTATCACAGCTACCAAGCAGAAATAACCAGGAGTTATCTCTGAGTGAAGGATGAAACCTTCTAACCTCAGAAAGAGGAATTAGCATAAGCACCGAGTAGTTAATTGATCACAAATGCCCTAGACATTCAGTCAAAATCCTACCCATGTATGTCCATTTACAGAAGGTCGGTCCATAACATTAAGGATGTACTTAGGTGTTAGTACCATTGTGGTCTCGTTTATCTCTGTATTCTGGCAAATTTAAAACTAAATTCAACTATACTGATAAGTTTTGTATTGCCGAGCACAATTACCTATATATTTAAGCCAAAGGCTTCGTGCAGAGCTCCCTATCCAAGCACTGATAAGAGAACTGTGAACTTTCAGGTGACTTATTCCAATTCACAGCTTCTGATGATGAGATACAATGAACTATTGACCTTTGTTGCATATTATAGAACTTTTCTTTATGGGAGTTATTGACCTTTGGTTTATATTACATATCCGCAAAAACCTTGGTCTTGATGGCTTCCTCCATTCAGCTGATAAATATAAAAATCATTCCTATAAATTTGAAAACACAGATCTTGGATTTAGAGAAATAATGAAAATTCAGAAAGCTTTTTGTCTGTAGGTTAGCAAGCAAGGTGGTCTGAAGAGGACTGCATAGAAATAAATAGTGCATTTTTGCTAATAAAATCTTGCTTAGACTCTATATTATGATTTCAAGTAGATGTGTCCATAGTGTAGCTTTCAGTGTTATGCAGAAATACTGAAATTAGGTTTCAGCATCTCTATACTCTTCTATGGTCTGCAGTATAG
Organism: Piaya cayana; assembly: GCA_013389865.1. NCBI lineage: Eukaryota > Metazoa > Chordata > Aves > Cuculiformes > Coccyzidae > Piaya > Piaya cayana. Next base: position 187,739 of record WAAB01024474.1, on the reverse strand, counting down.
ACAAAGTCTGAGCAAAACTTGATTTTCACTGCAGTGTTACTTCATTTCAGGCTGATACGTCTGTATTCTACATAGCTAGTCCGCTTTGCTTTCTGTGGTTTAGTCTATAAACCAGAGATAAGAAAGTACAGAGAGCAGCAGATAGGTTTTTTCAATGGTATCTCCAAGGACAGTGAGCTGAAATTCATAAATAATTGAACTGTTATAAAAGCACTAAACTCATCCCTATTTTAATAGTGAGGCCACAGCAACAGCTCACAGAGAAGACCTGCATCATCCTGGCAATGGTAGGCGCTCTTTTATCCTCCAGATCAGGTCACCACAATCCTAAAGGCTTTTATGACGAGTGTCACAGTTAAAGTAGTGGTTTGCTTCTGAGGACAGCCACTCCTAAGAGCCTTCTGTCTTCTCCATTCCTGCCAGGGAACCAGTCTGTCTACACATGTAGTCCACATCTGTCCTGTCCCCATAGACCCAAGAATGTAGTAGAGCTGATTTTCAGAAGACATCAGAACACTCTGATTTCCTCTTTATTTTATTTTAAGGTTGAATGTGGCCTTGAACAGTACCATGGCTTTCTTGGACTTCTTGTCTGTATCTCCTTCTGTCTCTAGTCTCCAACTCTAAAGACAACTTCTTCCAAGGCAGAAGCTTCCCTGTTGTTCCCTACATCTATGCCACCCTCAGTACAGGAATGTCACAGGCAAGTGGATTTTAGGAGATACCATCTCACTAGTGAAAGAATACATAACTTTTAATATATTTAGAGACAACTTGTAAGCAGTTAGCAGTGGTACCAGTAAAAATAATCATGTGATAAACTGCCTATGAGAATGAGAGTAAGTAAAGAATTCACAGCTCTGTTCATGCAGAAGAGTCAGCATATAATAAAGTGCAGGAGAAATCTCCAGAGTATTTAGCTTTTCCAATACCTTCCAAGATGCTCCTTCAAACAACCTAAATGAACCACAGTTTTCACTGGTCATCTACACAGCATTTAACACAAACAACAAATACACTTCAAAGCAACACCACTTAGCCCAGATTACTCCCTCTTTTTGATTTACAAAATATTGTCTGGGCTACTGAGAAACAAGGGGCAAAAGGATAATTTCCAAGAAGCTAGGAGGGCTCATTAATAGAGCTTTAAACTGTGAAGGGGGGTAAGGGGGCAAAACCAGAAAATAACCGGGGAATGACACTCCAGTGTTTAGGGAATAGGGTGCTGGGGAAGACCTTTGGTCTGCCACCTCAGTGGAAGTGGGGGATACCACTTCAGATGGCAGCACAGATGTAAAGATTATTGATAAGTCAGAAAATAGAGTGAGTAGCTACTTAGGAACTGAGACTATTCTGTTTAGGAATGCAGCGCTATCAACAGCCCAGCTGAAGTGCATCTACACCAATGCACGTGGCATGGGCAATAAACCATAGGAACAAGAAGTAATTGTAAGTCAAGAAGACTACGATATAATTGCCATCACGAAGTGTGGTGGGATGACTCGCATAACCGGAGTACTGTTATGGCTCGCTATAAACTCTTCAGATGGGATAGGAAAGAGGTGGTGGAGTAGTTCTCTATGTTAGAGAGAGTTTTGATAATGATAATAGGGATGAGTGCTTATGGGTAAAAATTAGTGGTGCACCTAACAAGGCAGACATAATGGTGGGAGTCTGCTGTAGAACCACCCAGCCAGGAAGAAGAGGTTGATGAGTTATTCTACAAGCAACTGGAAGAAGTCTTGTGATCACTAGCCCTTGTCCTTGTCGGAGACTTCAACTTACCAGATGTCTGATGGACATATAATACACCAGAGAGGAAACAGGATAGAACATTCCTGGAGTGCGTGGAAGACAACTTCACACAACTGGTGAGTGGGCCAACTAGGGAAGGTGCCCTGCTGGACCTGTTGTTTGTGAACAGAGAAAGACATGCAGGAAATGTGACAGCTGGAGGACACCTGGGGCATAGCAATCACGAGATGATAGAATTCTCAGTTCTAGGAGAAGTTAAAAGTGGGGTCAAAGGTCTCTTCCAACCTAGGGATTCTATGATTCTTTAGTTCCATGAAATCATTGCCCAAACTGACTTGTCTCTACCTGAGCCATACCCATAACTTCCTAGTCTCACTTCTGTGTGCTTTCCTGCCATTCAGCTCCTTGCAACTCTTGTCTTCAGCTGATTGCAAACAAACTCTTTATCATGAAGAATCAGTCATCCAAGGTGACATGAAGTCATAAAGCAGGATTTCTAGCACACAAGGCTCAGGATATTTGCCATCCCCTTGAATGGTGAGAGGACAAAGTGGAGCAAGTCCACAACTTCGCTCATAGTAGAAGCTCTGTATCAGCCTGTGGGGCACAAGCTCTCTTGTTCCAGGTCTTCCCAGGCTCCCGTTCATGTGGGCAGACACATTAGGAAGGCTTGCACCACTGTGTACAGTAGCCTGGGCTAGACAAACAAGCACCTCCAGTGGGTAGCGAGGAAAATGCAGTAACATTTTGAGTCCTTTCTCCCTTACAGGGCAAGGTAGAAGGTGGTATGGTTATCCTCAGTGAAGATAGGTCAGAATTGATGGGAGAGATAGAAGGACCTTGTTGGTCATTCAGAAAGGACTTGGTTGAATTAGCATTTTGTTATGCACCTGAAAGGAAGAAAATCTGTATGTCATCAAAACAATCTGTATGTCATCACAAGCTTGTAGTATTTCATGATACTATCACAAACATGTTTCCCTCTAATGTTGTTTAAAGCAGCTTCTTGGGATTTGAAGCTGCATTTCCATATTCATTGTGTTTACAGGCCAGTCTATTATTATAAACATGTTCAATAGCTTGTGCATTTTACTGTACTTCATTTAATTGCTTTTTTTATTGAAACAAATTATGTTTGGGAGGGTTTCTACTGAAAAAAAGAAGTAAAAGATAATTTTAAGAAAGATTCAAGACCTGCTGAGTCAATGGCAGAGATTCCTTTTTTTCCGTTATTATTGCCTCAAATTTTAAGGAAATGGAGTATGTATGTAAAAAGCATGTTTCTATTTTATTTTATTGCAGTATCTTATTTACAGAATTCTCAAATAAACAGAGTCATATATTATATATATATACAGCATATATAAAAAACACATATACATATATACATATTATTAATGTGTATATTATATACATTGGCTCGTTTTGAAAGATATAGGCTCATAATAATTTCTTTTTCTTTTTAAATAAACAGGGAACTACTATATTTCATTTACCTGTACAGCCTAATTATGCATCTCCAATATAAACACTTAAATGAAATGGTCAGTTTTTCAGATGTATTAGGTATTCAGACATTCTTATGCAGCACGTTTCTAAACAGGACCAGGCCATTTAACTGTTACAGAGCAGCCAGATTTTCCTGAACATCTTTCAAATAACCCTAGTTTTTCTCAAAGCAATGTGAATGCTGCCATCTAGCTACACAGTAACAATATATCTTCAGTCCAGTTCTGCTAGACACAAACATTTTAGTTTCAGGTTGGAATAGAGCAGACCAGAGATAGAAAAATTCCAATCACATTCCTGTTAATTTAAAAAAGTGTAGGGACCATTCATTATTAAAAATATCGTAATATTGTAAAATACTATTTCAACAGCAAACAAAAAAGATAAGAACACAAAGGCTAAAATTATTGTATCCAATGGTGAGCAAGCTATTCCTTGCGAATAACTTATTTTACAAATGCAGAATCTTATTTTTCAAAAGTTTATACGTGCCTTCAGTTGAGCAGGGCACTAAAGACACATGCACACGACTTGCCCTGATACTGCTGAGGCCACAGATGGTCTCAGCACCTAGACTTGGGAACTAGAAGAACTGATTTCCACAGCCCATTTCCACATTGAATCCAGAGCATCATGTACAGAGCTGTGCAGAATGAGACTCTTGTTTGGAATCACTCAGTGGATAACTAGAATCATTGTGGCTGAGCTCCTGCCCATCAACTTGAGGAGCTTGCATTTCAAAACAAATTGAGACATGGGACTCCTTCAACTTTCTTCCCTAGGCAGGGAAAACTGATGTAATTACATGACAGATATGTCACCTAGTTAAACACACACCTGAAAAGCGATCTACTTTCTACCTGAAAAAGTCTATGTAATATAACACACACACAGTGGAACTCCAACTAAAAAGTGAATTGTACCCAAAGACAGATATACCTAAAACACAAAAGGAGATGAAATCTACATAAGCAGATGTGTTTTTGTTAGTATTTCATATATCCTTACCAAACAAGACACAGAATATGACATATATACATGCACAGATTTACAGAATTGTTTACAGGTTTACAGAATTGTCTGGTCCAAAACCCAGCCAATACCAAATTCATCAAAGGATGATGCAAGAAAGCATGTTGTCACTTACAGAACAGCAGCACTCAGATCATTTCTAATTCAAGCAACAGGAGATTAGCCTGAACTTGTGAAGAGCTGAGACTACAAGAAGACAAACCAGAACTGCCACAGGCAAGGACACAAATTGCCTCACCATAATCATAAGGAAAGCAGAAGTTCTCCCATGTCATCTGTAGCAAAATATTGATGACAGTTGTTCTTACATACAATATAGCAGAAGGCAGTAATTCTATAAATATCATGTTTTGAACAGCACACTTTGATGTTTGGGTATATCTGCTTTTGTACACAGAGACACACTCTTACACAGAGAGAGCTAAATGGGAGTCACATCTTTATTAAAAGATGAAGAGACTACACACAACCAAATAACCAACTCAATTTATCACAAATGCCAAGCCATTCTGGGCTACAGAAAAACACTAGAAAAAACAATGATTGATATCACTAGAGGTATACATTATTTTTCAGTTTAACACATTATTGCTTGTGGTGTAAGCCAAAAAAAGCCAGAAGACAAATAAGAAGTTTCATGTTCACAGAGAAATTAATTTATGATGAAGGGAAATCAGCATGCAGACATGTTTCCCCCAAATACCAAAATTATTTTAAAAAATGGTTAATTATGGATACAGTGTGAGATGTTCTCCTCTCTAGTTCTGCACTTTCAATTTTGCATTTTAAATCTTCTGTGTAGCCTTTCCCACCCTCCAAAAAAGCACAATAAATGGCATAATTCAGGATTATTTATTAATTACATAAAATTTCACTCCCAGGTTTGTGAAGTGCAAAGTTCTTACTCCTGAATGGTCTCTCTTTTTTTTTTTGACAGCAGCATACTTTGTATCTTTGGTGCTAAAAGAAAAGGAAATATCTTTCACCAGCTCTGCTTCTTTCTGTAGTCTGACAGTGTATCAGATCATTCTGGAAAACACATGGCTGCTATCTAGTAAAGTAGCTACTATTCCAAGTGCCTCAAAAGGGCACAATAGAATACTCAATCAGCAGATGTATTTACTTTTCTTCAGAACTCAAAAAGCACCATCTCAATATTGTAACCAACATGGAATAACTGGAGTTCTGCAGTGGACAGCTTTACTGTGATCTGTCCCAGCAGGGACATGTTTGGTTATAAACCCTGTGAGACCACACCTTGAATATTGTGTTCAGTTCTGGGCCGCTCACCACAAGAAGGATGTTGACACTCTGGAGCGAGTCCAGAGAAGAGCAACAAAGCTGGTGAAGGGGCTGGAGAACAGGCCTTATGAGGAACAGCTGAGAGAGCTGGGGTTGTTTAGCCTGGAGAAGAGGAGGCTGAGGGGAGATCTTATTGCTCTCTACAACTATATGAATGGAGGTTGTGAAGAGAAGGGAGCTGGCCTCTTCTCCCAAGTGACAGGGGACAGGACAAGAGGGAATGGCCTCAAGCTCCGCCAGGGGATGTTCAGGCCGGACATCAGAAAAAAAA
>WAAB01024474.1:153937-181750 GCA_013389865.1 Piaya cayana | reverse complement strand
GGTTCTTCAACAAAGCTTTTATAGGATGCTATTAATATTCAACAGGTTATTTATAAAACAGAGTAGTCAAGGAACAACTGTTTCTTTTAAGTGTGTTTTTCTTCTTTTTTGGGTCACGTAACAAGAAGTTATATGTCTGCCAAGAGTTTCCAAGGACGTCCAACCCTTTCAGGAGAGACAATCCTCTTGACTCTTATTCATGGCTAACCCTTTCAGGCCACCAGGGCAGAATATAACTAAAAGGTTCTCTTCATGAGGTGTTGAGGGGCATGGTTTAGTGTTTGATAGGAATGGTTGGACTCGATGATCCTGGAGGTTTTTCCAAGCTAGTGATTCTGTGATTCTGTGAAACCACCCAAGAGAATACCTTTGTTACCAGTTTGTAGCAGAGCCAGGTATTTCCCTCGTAGTATTCTCTTATGATCATTTTTGTCAACTTATTTAGATACTGCTGAATTAACAAACTGAACTCCAGTCAACTTAGGCTGGTCCACCATCTGTCTTCCCAGTTCTCATAGTCCTATCTCCTTTGCAGCAGACTCTGTTGTAGCAGACCTTCCAAGGGCACTTTGACCCTTTTCCAGAAAAAATTCCCTAAGGCTGGGCTTGAGGACCATGCCTGCAGCTTCTCTGAAGGTAGTAAACGTTAAATGCGGTGTCCTGTAAACTAGCCTAGGTTTTCTGTACTTACTCTGTGGATACCCCAGCATAAGAAAACTGCAGATTAGAGATATAGCATTTAATGACTGCACACACGCAAATGACTGGTCACGGCAAAGGGAAGGGAAGAACTTTGTTTGCAATGGCTGCAGCCTAGCAAGCTGACCAATGTAATGCACAGATGATATCTGGACATGTATCAACATCTTTGAATTGGTAGAGCCTCCTCTTTCCCAGGGCCATACTGTTAACAGCCAGGTAATTTCCTTTGGGTGTGGGCATCCTAGATGAGATATTTGCAAGGAGCCACCTACCCTTTCCAGATGTTTCACCATTGTCTGCTCTCTAAGTTGTTAAGTGTATTACCCCTTCTTCTAGTTCAAGTCTATCAACACTACACAAACACATGCTGAAGACATGTTTTTGCACCTTAACAAAGTGCTGGTTCTGTCTGAGGTCAGTAGCTGGCAGAATTCTAATCAGCTACAATATTACGTTTTTCAGACAGCTGTTACTGCTGTTTCCTCATTAGGTTTAAGGACAATTTATCTGCAAATGATTATGAAGTTTGAAGGTAGAAAAAAAGGTAATTATTACAGATGAGGTCATCTACATTGTTAAATGCTGTAGAATAATTATATATCCAGTTGTATCCACACAAGAGTGATTTATCGTGCTTCTATCAGTGTTTCAAGGTGCTGAATAAAAGCACTCTGTCTATACAGCAAGATTACCATCAGACATTTAATCAGGTTACAGCCATGCTGCCATTTTGTCTAAGTCAATGAAATTTGTTTACATTCTAGTAAGTGGTTTTAGAGAATTTTCACCTATTTATTCACAGCCTCACACTCTCCGTGTCAGCTAGCTCTTACAGATCTGTTTGAGATCCCTCAATGCTGTTTGAATGATATTTAAATAGCTTGGATATATATACAAGCTTAAGTCTCAGAGGAGTCTTCTCCAGGCTGAACAACCCCAACTCTCTCAGCATGTCCTCATAGTGAAGGTGTTCCAGCACTCTGATCATCTATGTGGCCCTTCTCTGGATCTGCTCTAACAGATTCATGTCCTTCCTAAGCTGAGGACTCAAGAACTGAATATAGAACTCCAGGTGAGGTCTTACAAGAACGGATCAGAGGGTCAGAATCACCTTCCTCGACCTTTTGGTTACACTTCTTTTGATGCAGCCCAGGATACAGTGGCTTTCTGGGCTGCAAGCACATATTAGTGGCTCATGTTGAGCTTCTCATTCCCCAAGCCCCTTTCTTCAGGGCTACTCTCAATCCATTACATGTTATTAAAGCATTAAAAAGGAGATATTTGGGGAAAATTATTTTCACAGAAGTGTAGCCCACAGTAGTTGTTTAGATTGAAATCACTAAGGATACAGCTCATCACAATCTGAGTTATCATTTGCAAATGAAGATGAAGACTTGTGGAATAAACACACGGTCTAATTTTTGCAGATGCAGATCAGGCAGAAGCAGTTTATTTCTACAGCTACAGGAGGGAATGCATTACAACAAAGGCTTAGCCCTGTACTGATACAAATTCTGACTTAAAGCAAAAGTACTAGTGCTTATATGCATTTCCAGTTGATGCAAGATCCCTGTGAGGGGTGCTGGTACAGCACAGCAGCATCTGCAGGGAAGGAAATGTCACGGCAGATGTATTTGTGTGCTCCTGATAGCTCAGAGTATAGCCAGGCAGAGTGTAGCCAGGCAGCCCTGGCATACATCTGTTCAGCTCATCTCTCCCTCGCTTATGATGCTCTTGTACCCTTCACTACTTCTGAGGCCTCTGTTTCCAGGAGATGATGTTGGCAAAATTGGAATATTTAGGCCCATTTCCAGAAAACTGAAAATGCTGAGCTGCCGCTATCGACCAATATAAACGTTCCCTTTAGGAAGCATCCTCTCAACTGATCTATATAAACCACTTGCACCTTCTGTTCTTACAGAAATAAAAAATTCCCAAACTACCACCTGAACATGAGCCAGCAGTGTGCCCAGGTGGCCAAGAAAGCAAATGGCATCCTGACATGCATCAGAAACAGCACGGTCAGCAAGACCAGGTAAGTGATTCTGCCCCCGTACTCTGCACTGGCGAGGCTGTACCTCAAATATTGTGTTCAGTTTTGGGCCCCTCACTACAAGATAGACTATGAGGTCCTGAGAAAAGCAAAAAAGATGGTGAAGGGTCTTGAGAAAAATCTTACGAGGAGCAACTGAGGGAACTGGGCTTGTTTAGCCTAGAGAAGAGGAAGGTGGTGGGAGACCTTATCACTGCCTACAACTACCTGAAAGGAGTTTGTAGCAAGGTGAATGTTGGTCTCATTGCCCAGGTGACAGGACAAGAGAGAACGGCCTCCAGCTTGTGGAGCCAATCTTGTGACAAGCAAGATTCAGATTGGATATTGGAAAATTTTCTTCACCCAAAGGGTTATCAGGCACTGGAACAGGCTGCCCAGGGAGGTGATTGAGTCACCATCCCTGGAGGCATTTAAAAGATGGGTAGATGAAGTGTATAGGGATATGGCAGTACTAGTGCAAGGTAGAGTGGGACTCGATGATCCCAAAGGTCTTTTCGAACCAAGCCATTCTATGATTCTATGATCACTTACATCTTCTCAAGGCTGACTTGTATTTCAGCACTCTTATCTGGATTATTTAATCTATTCTTACAGAGATGTGCAGTATTTAATCACCATCTCCTGCTCCCAGGCTGCTGCTGAGATGCCATCAGTGTGCAGAAGACACCACTACCAGGACAGAACATGTCCTCCTCTTCCCTGACAGGAGATCAGGCTGGGGGAATCATAGAATCACTAGGTTGGAAAAGACCTTCAGGGTCATCAATCCCAACCATATCTGTCCACTACTAAATGAAGGGATTGAATGTACCCATAGTAAGTTTGCATTGACACTGAGGTGGGCAGAAGTGTTGATCTGTTTGAGGGCAGGGAGGCGCTACAGAGGGATCTGAACAGGCTGGATCAATGGGCTGAGAACAACAGGTTAATGTTTAACAAGACACAGATCAGAGCCAATATTTACTAAGCTGTGGGAACAATGGCAAGTATATGTAAGATTAATTGGTACTAAGATAAAGCATGAAGCTGGTATCAAGTATATTAGAATAAACATTATTAGGTATGCTAAACTAGACACATGGGATGACACTTCCCACTAGATCAGTCTGCCCAAGGCCCCACCCAACCTGGCCTTAAACATCTCCAGGGATGGGGCAGCCACAGCTTTCCTGGCAACCTGTGCCAGTGTCCCACCACTCTCATCGCGAAGAAATTCCAACCTTTTGTCTATCCCAAATCTGCTGCTCTCCAGTTCATACCCATTGTCCCTAGTCCTATCACTACAAGCCTTTGTAAACAGCCACGTTCCAGCTTTCTTGTAGCCCCTTCAGATACTGGAAGGTCGCTATAAGGTCTCCTGGACCCTTCTTTTCTTCAGGCTGAACAAGCCCAAATCTCTCAGCCTGTCCTCATCCAGGAAGTTGCTCCAGCCCTCTGATCATCCTTGTAGCCTCCTCTGGACCCGTTCCAACAGTTCCGTATCCTTCATATGCTGAGGATTCCAGAACTGGACACAACAGGTCTCAAGACAAATCTGCGACGTCTGCCCCCACCCCCCAGTACCAAGTGACTCTGAGTCACCGAACTGCCTCTCCCGAGATCCCCCGCCTCCCCCTCGCCCCCGCTCGCGCCGCTCGGTGACGTCAGAGCCTCGTGCCGCCCGCCCCGGGGAGGCGCAGGCGCGGTGGGGTGGGGGCTTGAGGCCTGGGCCGGGGCAGCGCCGGGCGGGAGCCGGCGGGACGCGGTGAGGGGCGTTCGGTTCGGCCGGGCAGGCCAGGCGGGAGGCTACGGGCGGTGTCGCGAGGCGAGGGCAGCGCGGGATGGGGACAGGTGTCAGCATGAGCGGGATGCAGAGGGCACCTGACGGGGCTGCAGGAAAGCTGGGGAGGGACTGTTCGCAAAGGCTTGTGGTGACAGGATGAGGGGTAGCGCGTATAAAGTGGAGAGGGGCAGATTTAGACTAGACATGAGGAATTTCGTCACCGTGAGGGTGGTGAGGCACTGGCACAGGTTGCCCAGGGAAGCTGTGGCTGTTCCATCTCTGCAGGTGTTCAGCACCGGGTTGGACAGGCCTTGGGCAGCCTGGTCTGGTTGGAGGTGTCCCTGCCCATGGCAGCGGGATTGGAACTAGATGATCTTTAAGGGCCCTTCCAAACCCAAACTTCTATGCTGTCCCCTGCACTGACCCCAGAGCGCTGGGGCAAAGGGGCTGCCTCACCGAGGGAGCTGTGATGCTAGAGAGGGACAAGGGGTAGGATAAAATGGCAATGATAATCATTCCAGTGTCTCCTTACGGATCTGAGAGATTATTTGTTACAATACTTTGGAAAACTGTCCCTTGTATCTTGCCTTTTTTAACATCTATGTCAGTCTGGACTCGAGGTGTTTGTATATGGAACATGTATGTATATATTTGTTCTGTCAGCACTGATAGGAAGTGGACAGGCACACAGCTGATGAAGAAGAATTAAATTGCCATCTTATGCAATCCTAAATTTTCTCCTATATTGTTAGAATCTTTGGCTGTAGAATTGCAAATAGTGATGATGTCTTTGTACTTGAATACTGTGAAAAAGAGAGGCACTGGACAGTATTATCTGCTTTACTGTTTTTTCCATTTTTTAAAGAAGTGCCAAGTTAAGTGCTTAAAGCCTGAAAGCTTTGCATTGAGAGCATATGATAAAAATATAGACCAAAGAGGCAGGAGGAAAGTCCATTTGTTTGGATAAGAAGACCTTTTGAGATGGCAATAATACCAAGAGAAGGAAAATTAGACATGGTGTCTGGGTGAACGTAGATGCTGGGATGAGAGCCTGAGAAAGTAATGTAGGTTGAGATGTCAGAAGACAGGAATTTACTCAAGTCTTTGGTAGTTCTAGGAGAGTAAGAATTACCATGTTAGATCAGATCACTCACTTTCTCTGTTGTCTAGTCCTTGATATTACCTAGCTTTAAGTGCATAAAAATTAGCAGTAGGCCAACACTTAATGAAAAATTTAAGGGCTACTTTAAACAAATTAACTTAAACCTGAAGCAAAAAACCCCCATACATTTATCAGCTGGTACCTGTGTTGTATTAGTTTAAATCCTTTATAACATTAGTTTTAATTCAGTGTGTTCTGCAAATTCTTGAAAATTATTAACACTTTCTTAATTGCGTTTTCCCTGCAGAAATAAGGTTTAAACAATTTTGTATGTGTGGCAGTTCTTCACCCTCTTAATCTTTGAAATCAGTGGCTGATGGAAAAACAGTTGATGTATAGAAAGAGCTCTTGGATTAAAGGGCTTGCTTGTCTTGGTTCTGCTTTTTCGTACCCTACACCTCCCAGGTTTCAAAAACAGTGAGCTGGAAAGATTATCCTACCTCTGTGAGTCAGGGTATTTAATCTTCTTAATAAGCTTTAGGTTTCGTGTTTACCTTCTGGCATCAAGATCTGTCATTAAGCTGTATTTTTTTAATAGATATTGTTTTTTAATGAAGTGGGGTCTGTTGCTCCAGGGGTAGGATGGTCAGCATGATAATTGAGATGTTAGCTTACAGTATCAAATTGAACTGAAGATTCCCTGTTACACTGTGGCCTTCTGCCTTTGTCAAGTCACTTAAAACCACAAATTATATCTGTACTGATAAAGGAAAAAGGGCTGAGGAGGAAACTGAAGCACTGGATTGATCTGCGATTATCCACAGTGCCTTTCAAGTCTTTTCGTAGCTCTATTTTGCATCAGTTGTATCCAAGACAAGTTCCTCTAATTCTGGTATAACACTAAGCTGGGCCAGTCTGTACCAGCATAGGTACAAGGGGTGGTTTGCAGTGCTCTTTTGTTTAGTAATATGTACTTAATGCTAACTTTCAGTTATCCTGTGTTAAACTTAAAATCTGTTGCAAATTCATTCTTCTGCTTTCACATGCTTTGTTGCCCAAATACACTGTTTGGTGGTAACTGTGCTATCCATATGCTGCGGACTTGGGTTGTTCCAGTCAGTCTGAGATGAGCTGTAACACTTCCACACTTCTGAATTGCTGAGCTAGCTTTTGTATCTCAACCATGCATGGCTGTGGGCTCATGCTGTACATACATCGATTGTGCTGACACGTCCATTTTCTTACAGATCTTTTCTAGTGTTAATAAAGACTGAGCTTTAGTAAGAACGGTGTTGTTGGCAGCACAGTGAGAACATGTTGAATGGTAAATTAGTTGACTGTTAGGTTGAAACATAGCTGTGACTTTAGGACTTTACTTGATGTCTCTTCTTTTTATATACTGAGTAGCAAAAGAGTCCTCTAAAATCCATAAGGTGCCTTTGCCTTACCTTCCTCCAGCAAAAACATCAAAAAAAACATAGGGTAAAGTTATCTCTGGTACTGCAGTAGTGTTCACGCAAAGGAATTGTTTACTTAAAGCCTTAAGAAGGAACTTGTTACAGAATGCAATTCACAGGCACTACAAGTTACATACCTCTAAATTTTGCTCATTAAAAAGTGAACTGTGATGTAAACTGAATTTTGCTCATGAAAAAGTAAACTGCCTTTCTCATCTTCTAAACATTATCTCTGTTTTAGAAACCTACAATAATTTTTGGCTCTGAGTTCTTTAATGCTAAGTTGTTTTCCATCTTTATACCCTCCTTGAAAAGGAAAATGGATTTTTCATTGCTAAATACAGGTATTGACACAAGATAATGTGGATTGGGAGTTGCTTGGTTTTTATTGCTAGGAAGTAATTTGGCCATGCATGATTAAATATGATCTTTCACATGAGCTATCAGCTGTATTTGCAAACTTGTTAGAGTTTTTTCCTGTTTAAGGGCCCTTCCATTGCTCCCTATTGTGCTCAAAAGCACACTTAACTTATAAACTTGATATCCTTGGTGGTTAATAAACACACTTACTCTTACACCAGTGCTTTTCTTCAGCATACATTACAGATGCTGAGCCTGTTGGTTGACTGCAGTCAACCAGAAGAACCTTCTCCAGCCCAAGGGGTTTTTTTTCTACTATGTGATGGGGAATGGGCAAGCAAGCCTGGTGGCTTAAGTTGCTGCTGCTCAACTACTCCATGTCAACTGTCTTCTCTAGCCATCCCTGTCATATTTTTAACTGTGTGTCTGTTTTTGGACTGAGATCATGCATCTTGTTTTTTCAGGAAATTGGATTCTGTTGCATTGTAAAAATACAGATGTGTTCCATATTACGTGGCACTTTTTACATATGACTGCAGGTGCATCAGTCACATCAGTGCTACCTGCTTTTTGATCATAAAGGTCGTAGGAGTAGAGCCCAGCGTTCCATCTGTCCCTCTTTAAAATCTTCTCATGACTTGCGCTTCTTAACTTTTTCTGGTTTTGTTGGAATAGAGGAAAGGTACTTTCCAGGTTATACATGTTCGTATTAAGAGTTTGGATCTCAAACTTCTTTTCTTCCTTGCTGATTTACTGTCTTCATCTAGTACATCGATAGAGACTAAACCAATCTCTTAGTCTTTGATTTATTGGTTTGATATTGCCTTTCTCTAGGGAGAAGTAAAGTAATTGATTCACTGCAAAAAAAAAATCAGTAACTTTCTGCACACCTCATCCTGTTCTGGTGCAGCTTTCTTGAAGGTGGCTCAGTGCTGTGTGAGATCTCATCAGTGCTGTGTACAGTGACATTAGTGCTTCTGTATGTGGAAGTATTTTTATTTTTGTACTTTGGATTTTACTTACCCTCATGTTGTCTTTTTCTTGCTGTCATGGTGATTAACAGATATCTCTAGACTTTTCTCCTTTCTTCATTCAACTTCAGCAGGGAATCATTGCTTTGCTTGAAAATGCATGGTCTTTCATTTTTATATAATATCCCATTTTAGTTGTCCATGATTGTTATTCTCTCTTCTAGTGTAATACCCTGATCTTTCTGAATTGACAATGCCTTTCTACACTGTCAGCAAAAAAGTTTACTGGAATTTTTTACATTATATGTTGTAAACACTTAGTCCAAGAATAATTTGTTTGCTACATGTGGCCAAGACTGAAGTCCTGCACTTAGTTAAAACAGCGAGTTCAAATAAACAGGTTTCAAATAAACCTCTTGGATTCCTTTTTTGCTCTTCAGTTGTTGAGGTACACAGGGAACAGTTTGAGGAATGCATTCTGAAGCAGACATAGAATCTGCCACCTTTTTTACCTGTTGGTACTGCAGGTCTTTGTCACCTGGGGAGGTGGAAAAGTAAGGGTAAGGAAGAGTAAGGAAAAGGAAGCACTAGTTGTCTTTCTCCCTTTATAAATACTGTAAGGGAAATAAGGTATTCGCTGTTTTTGTATTGAAAAGTACAGCTTTAACTGTTGAAAGTATTTATACTCAGTTTTGTGTCTTGGTGTTAATTGAAATTTACCAAGATTTGTTTAAATCTGTTGAGTGCTTTGCCTGGAATTATTGGAGTAAAATGTACTGAGTTTGTGAGTTCAGCCTTTATTTGAATAGACAAAATGTTACTCATTTTTTTTAACACCTTGAAGATGTTTTCGGAAAATATTCTCAAAAGTAAAGTTAGATTTTTATATTATTGTTTTTTACTCCTTTATGTGCTACTGATCATAATAGTCTTTAAGGTGGAGAGTTTAACGTGAGGATGTGTTCATATTCTTCTGATGTTAACTTTTATGAAATACGGGTCTGTGATGTAACTAGATGTGGAGGTTATAAATTCCTTGCTCTCTTGGAATCATGTATTATAAATCTGAAGATTATTAAGAGAAAATAACACATCAGACACTGTACCAAGCAAGCAGATAGCTTTCTGCTAATACATGGTATGGTCATCATTAGGTACTAATTAGAAGGTGTTTTATTTTAATATAAACATTGTTCGGCTTCATCTCTGAATTCTCTAAATAATTTTTATTTCAATTTGCAGTAATGGAACACCTGCAGGATCCAGTTATGCAAGAAGATGCAAATATTAAAGCTGTTAATGAAGAGTACAGGAAAGCCTTTATTTTTATCAACAAAGGACTGAATACAGATGAACATGGTCAGAAGGAAGAGGCAAGAAGTTATTATAAGCAAGGGCTTGACCACTTGCTCCGGGGCATTAGCATTCCATTGCAGGGCCCTGCATGTGTAGGGTCCCAGTGGGAGTCTGCTAGGCAAATGCAACAGAAGATGAGGGAGACCCTCCAAAATGTTCACGCTCGACTTGGCATTCTAGAACAAAACAACCCACCTTTACCAGCAAGTCCTGCTGCAATGGATGCCCCTGCTGGAGTGTCCAAGTTGTACCCACCCATTCCTTCCAAAGAAAAACCAGAAAGGCCCCCTCCCCCTAATTCCATGTTTGTACCAAGTCAGCCACCTGCAGCAGATGGAAGTGTTGCAACTGTGAGCCAGGGGCAAACACCAGCTATGAGTCCATCATCTGCAAAACCTCTTTGTCTGCCAAATGAAGCACCTCCTGCCTATACTCCTCAAGCTACCAATGGCCATTTTACTGTGTCTTATGGCACAGACTCTGGGGAGTTTTCTTCTGTGGGTGAGGATTACTACAGTAAGTGTAATCGCCCACCTCCCATTGAAAATCTGGGAGTGGATGCAGATGAGCTGATCCTGATTCCCCAAGGAGTACAGATATTTTTTGTGACTCCTGATGGGCAGGTTAGTGCTCCATCATATCCTGGATATCTACGCATTGTTAAGTTCTTGGATACGGATAGTGCAGCAGCCCAGAGTCGTCCACCTGCATTTCTTCAGGTAACAGGAACACGTTTTTCTCCTTCAATTAAATTTCAAGAACTGTCATAAAACTTTGAAAAGCAATCTTCTTAAGTTCTTTCTCTTCTAAGGCTAAATCTCTGTGTCAGAATATGAAGGATGTTAGAGCTGTTGGAAAAATGATTTTCTGCAGATATACACTTTTATGACTTTTATTGCAAAAATCACCTCTGTGTCTTCCCAAGGTTGTCGAGTGCTGACTGTTCAGGTGAATTCTGTTTTCTAAAGGAGTCGACTTAACATGTCTTTTTATTTCATAAAATTAATTTCCTTTTCCTAACACAGAGAAGACGTAGATTTACCTATTATAACATGTCATTAATAGTATTATAACATATAAAACAGAGTTGCATACTTCACACTTCAGTCTCTACTAGTGGTGAGGTGTTGTAGTTAGGACAACTATTTAGAATTTGTTGGCCCACGTTAATCCAGATGCTGAACTACAAATAAAAAAGATATATTATGTATTCCCTTTTTTTTTTCCTATTTTATTCAAAGGCAGCATAAGGATTTAATTTTCTTACTAAACTTCGTGGAAAATGAAGTTTGTGGTGCTTATCGCTACATTCTGCTTGCTTTTCTTTTCAAAAGGATCCTTTAATTCCTTTATGTTCTTTTCTAGGTTTGTGACTGGTTGTATCCTCTGATGTGTAACCAGTCTCCTGTTCTTTGCTGCAATACTGGAGTCTACATGTTCCCTGACACAATGTCCCAGATACCTGGGTCTTACGTGGGAGTAGTGCTGTCTTCAGAACTTCCAGCAGCTGACAGAGAGTTGTTTGAGGATCTTTTAAAACAGATGTCTGACCTTAGAATCCAGGTAAATTTCTAGGCTGCCTGTTCTAAGCCAATAAAGAAAGGTGCAAATGATATTATATTCTCCAATTTACAGTTGACTGCAAAATTCCGTGTCTTGTTTGGTAAGTTCACCAGTGAGATATAACAAAAATAGCCAAAATTAGGCAACCTAGAAGTGCAACTACAGGCTCTTGAGATGGGAGGACAGAATTTTTAATATACTAAATTTTAAGCATAGTGAGGAATTGGAAACTGTTTTGTCTATTTTCTCTGTTTTTCCAAAACAGAACATAGGATGCAAAATGAATTTTTTTGTTTGGGAGTAACCATGTTTTTTCCTGCATGTGCGCACATACACACACTCTCTGTGTAGTTTTGATCACACCATTATTGGAATATTGTGCCCAAATATGTTTACAGTTCAAAATGGTAAGCTGGTTCAGAGAAAACCTGTGAAATAGCATGTACCTCAAAAATCTCCCTTCAAATGGGATCTCAAAATAGATAAATTTAGTGCCTTATTGCAGTAAGATATTAACAGATAGAGAAAATAGGAAAAACTCCATAGTCTAGCAAAGGTACAGTAAGGTACAGTCACTGGAACCAAGGTGAAAAATGTTATTGTAAGAGCACTGGAGCACCATTTTAGGAAGAATAGTGATCAATAACTACATAAAAGCTCATTGCAAGACTATATCTTTTCATGAAAGGTGGAACTTTGTTGAGTCAACAGGCTTTGAGTACATTGATGATGAAGGACCAGTTTGCAGCATGCCGTGTGGGTGAAGTTATGTTATGCTATAAATCTTGTTGAGTCCAGCAGGAAGTTTCACTAGCACAGGAGGACGCTGATTTTTACTTAAAAGGAAAAAGTCCTACAGAATTATGTGATGTTTCAGTGCAGGACATATTGAATAAATTTCTGTTATATTTCCTGCATAGAATAGCTCAAATTGGATATCTCATTAGTTTCTTATCATCCTAAAATTCCATGTTTTTGTTAATGTTCCCTGATAAAATGTCACAGGTGCCAGGATCCCATGAGAGAGTAGGGTTATCTTCAGAGCTCCTAGCAAGTGAGAGAGCACATTTTGAAGATAAATATAAACAGATGTCTGGCCACAAAGTCCAGGTAAATTCCAGGACAATGATTCAAAAATTGTAAATTTTTAAAAAGTCACTGAAATACATGTCAGAATTGCTAAGATTTCAGACTTGTTTGAAACCAGCTATGTTGTGCTGTGTCCTTGGAGTTTTTTTTAATTTGTTTTTTTTGTTGTTGTTGTTCGTTCATTCATTAAGAGCTGGTTCAGTTACTGCAGGCTGCCACATTTTGCAAATTTGTAGCATATTTCTGGTGTTTGAAAAACTGTGTGGTCAAGCCTGGTCTGATGGCCATTTAATGTATCTGTTTTATAATTTACTCATGAGGATCTAACAAACAAGTATATTTAATTTAATTTAATTATAGAGTCACCTGTCCTTTTACAGAAACCATATCTGCTCCCTAGCCAAGTCTTTAGAACAACCAAACTGTGGTGTAACTGAAATATATCCAGAGCAAAGTTTGAGGGTTTTTAATTGAAGTTTTTTGTTGATGTCTTTTTTTTTTTTTGTTAGACCTGTGTCTTATGCCTTTTTTGTTAGACCTTCTTATGCCCAGCTGCCAAAGTCTTTTTGACACATGTTAAAGACATTTCTTAAACATGAGATTCAGCACTGCTGTCAAGCAGTGATTGATGATATAGAACAAGTAAGCGATACATTGTTAGCCTAGCAGCTTTCCAAGACTTAATCTCTTCTTTTCTGTGATGTTGGTTTTGCTTTCTTTTACCAGCTTTGTGCAGTACCCTATTTTTATTTACATTAAATGTTTGAGGAATGTAAGAATCTTACGCAATATGAAGTAGTATTCTATATTGTGTATTCTGTTCTGTTCATAGGTGTCACCTATGAGTGCTTTCATATTAACTTGTCTAGACTAAACAAAAAGGTTTTACTTGCTATGTCTTATTAACTAGCAGTGTTTTCAGTTTTGTTTTTTCTTTTTACTTTTACATTGGGAAAGTTTTAAATATAGAATCCTAACCAAAACCTAAATCTACTACAGTTTTTTTTGCTTTCTCTAATTAAATTTTATATGTTGACTGTGAACTGTGTAAAGTTATGTTACGCTTTTTAGAAACACTAACCAGACTGTAGTGGTAGTTCCTATGTTTCAATCATTAATGTCTGTCCCAGAAATGGGGAGCAGTGTCCTGCACAGCTGGATGTCTTCTTTAGCTCTGCCAGTCTGCAAAAGCAACAGTGTGTAGAATGAATGATCTCCTTTATTTTTTGATTTAGAGAAGGAAGGATGAGGAGCAAAACAACCAGAACAGCTGCATTCTTTTAGTGCAACTGGACTGCAGTTCCAGTGCTGAATAACAGCAGAGTTAACTTCCCTCTGAGAAGATGGGAGACTTTTCCATCTATCACTTTTATCTTTTTTTGCTAGTTAACTTGTACTTTTTTTTCCCTGGTTAGTTACCTGGCCATGTGGCTACATTGGCATACAAATCTTTTCATTTTAACTGGATGAAAGAAGTGTACAGAATATACTGAGTTATCTAATAAGCTTTTTTGAATGCGTAGTATTTCTGTGCAAAATTAATTGAATCACAAATTTCCATTGAATTTCTGTACATTTACCCAAGGAGTACACAGCATTAATATTTTCTAATAATGGATCTCTATGATTTAAACCAGAAATTTTGATGATATGTTGAAAAGTAGATTCTCAGATGTTTACTTTCACTTGTTAGCCTTCAGAAGCCTCTGGTGATGCGGTTAACTTGCCTGAGACTGTACATATCCAACCACAACCTGAAGAAGCAGAAGATCAGAAAGAGCTACCAGAGTGGAGTGAGAAAGTTGCCCATGGAATCTTATCAGGTATTGTTGCAATAAGATGATTGTGTTGAATATAAACCTCTGAGTAACATTTAAACAGTATTTTCCCTTAAATGGGTGTGTGCTGGTAGAAGCTGAGTGGTCAGAAGTAGCTGTTCACCAGTTCCAGTGTAATCCTCTAAAGGATACTTTGGTGGGCCCCGATAAAATAGTGCAGTCTTATTTATTTCAGGTGAGTTAGGCTTCTTACTTGACTGTATTAAGATAACACCCTCTGTGTCTTGAACTACAGTGACAGAACAGTTTTACTTCTGAATGAGCAGATATATTAAGAGACACATCTATTGTGATTTCTACAGATAAACATTTTTCCTCTGAGAACCTTTAGAATATACTAACGACCACCAGCTGCTTGTAATAAATATGACTCTGCTAGGAGAGCTAGAGGGCTGGGTTGTATGTTTTTGCAATGTTACTACTATTGAGATGTGCAGTTTTATCACTTCTGATCCAGCTGGGGCTTGGGTATCTATTAAAAACCTGAGCATCTGTATTAAGCTGACATTTGGATGAGGACTAGATGTATTAAACTTGAAGAGAATTATAAAAAATGTGGGTGGTGTGGGAGCAGAAATCATTACAGGAATTCATGCTAATCCGTTCAAGGAAGAGTATAATTGCAGACTGTGTAATCAGGAATGTTTCTAAAGTCAGTGTGGCAGAGGAGGGGAAGCTGTGAGAATTACAGTCTATAAAATCGTGTGTTCTAAGAAGAAGCAATTTTTGCCTTGAAGGTGCATCTTGGATAAGCTGGGGCCTAGTGAAAGGAGCAGAATATACTGGTAAAGCTATCCACAAAGGAGCTTCTAAACTGCGGGAACACATTCAACCAGAAGAAAAACCTCTGGAAGTGAGCCCAACTGTTGCAAAGGGTCTTCATGTAGCAAAACAGGCTACTGGAGGAGCTGTGAAAGTCAGCCAATTCTTGGGTAAAAATTTTCATCTTGTATTACAGTTTTACCTGAAATAATAAATACTGTGTAAAATGAGAACTAGTTTTTGTAGCCTGTGAGCTAGAGGGCAGACATTTTATACCACTGGAGAATATGTGTGTGTGTGTGGACGTGTGCTACGTGCACCTGAAACAAGTCTATAAGATGACATAAACTTCCAGATAACTCTAGAAACTCACAATAACTTCATTTTGTTATATATTTGCATTAATATTTATATTTAATGTCTAGTGACTCATCCAAGTTTATAGGATATTATGCTGGATGTTATAAAAATGCTTTAAAAAGTTAGAAAGATTGTAAGAAAGACTTTTCCAGAAGACAAGTTGGGAAAGAAGCATAGCTTGTTCCCTATATGTAAGTTGGGGATAACAGAGTAATGGAAACAATTTCTTGAAATTAGGGTGTGATGTGTACATATTTCTTCTAGAGTGCCTTTTAGCCAGAAGAGCCACCTTACTTGTTTCACAGGAATTGCAGCTGTGCAGAATCTGAAAAATAAGGTAGCTTCTCCATCTAGCTGGGCACTTAAGCATGGATTAAAGTCTTCTTTCAAATAATCGTATTTAAATAGAAGCAACAGTGAAGACTTCATTGATGATTACTTTTAAATAGAAGGTCTTTTAAAGAAAGTTGTTCTGTGTTCTTACTAAGTAATCTGCATACAATTGTTTTATGATAGTTGAGGGAGTGTGTTCGATAGCAAGCTGTGTCGGGAAGGAGCTGGCTCCACATGTGAAGAAGCATGGCAGCAAATTAGTTCCAGAATCCCTTAAGAAAGATAAGGATGGCAAATCCACTTTTGATGGTGCTCTGGTGGTAGCAGCAAGTGGAGTTCAAGGTAATAAAAATCCTTATACTTTATTTAGTTGCATATTTTTCAGTGCTATGAACTCAAATAAACTGTGCATTTTTACAGGATTTTCAACAGTGTGGCAAGGTTTAGAAAGTGCAGCTAAGTGCATTGCTAAAAGTGTTTCAACGGAGACTGTAAAAACTGTCAAGTACAAGTAAGTTATTTTTTTTATTGGTTTCATCTTCTATAACACACTGGCAACAAAAGTTATGAAGGTGCAGGGGAAGCTAATGGAAGTACTTGCTTTGCTGTAATTAGGCAGCACATGATGAATTGCTAAGTGCACGGTAATGACCATCTCCAGTAAGTAAAATTATGAAATGAGGAAATGATTGTGGTAAATGTTTGTTACAGTTTTGGACTACATTGCAAATAATGTTCAGGTTTATCCTGGCTGCACAGGATAACATCATTATGAAAAGAGCTCTCAGCTCCAATTCTGAATTGATGTAAACTTAGCTAAATTTAGGAAAAATGGAAGTACTTCCAACTGTCATCAGGTCTAACTAAAACAAAGAAGTCCAAAAAAGAAAGCTGTTTAAGGAAATCTAAGGCACAAATAGTACTAAAAGGATAGCCTTGACTTGAAAAATACTGATGTTCATAGAAACAAATAATGGGGGAGGAGGGAAGTAACATTTGAGATTATGTTGGTATTACTGACGTGATGGAAAGAGCAAAGTTGAGCACGTGTACTGGAAGATGCAGTGAAGTGCAATAGGTATAATAGAAAGTGAAGAGTAAGCAAAAGTTTGTAGGTTAAATGGGATTGGTGATAAGTGTAGCAAAAGAGGTGTTAAAAAGGATTGCTGGAAGCACGACCAGGCTACCAGCATAGTCATAAGGTGAACATCAGCACACAGTATTAAGTGGATTGACATTCAGGGTTGTTTTCTGATGCATTTCTAATAGGCTAAATAGTGAAGTTCTAGTCAGTACTGCTTTATTGCTTATGTTTTGTTTTCATTAGGAATGTCAGAAGGTATTTACTCACTCCACATGAATTCACATTAATGTTTTTGTTTTAGATATAAAAATTTTGAATACGGAGAACAGCAGTCAACAGCCACTAAGAGTGAAAAACAATAAGTAATTAAGTGTTGCAGTTAATTACAATACAATTAAAAATATTTGATATTTGATCCTTAGATTGTATCTGTGTAAATGTATTAAAATTGTACATAATGCCTCTCTTGGAAGCTGCTTTTTGTTGTGGTGACATAGATTTTTGCAACTCAAAATACTTCAGTGAATGAGCTAAATTCCATTTAATGGAAACAAAGCATAGTGTCTCTAAATCAGCAGAAGCTCAGCTAATGCTTAGCTACAGTACCTTTGCATATGGAATTATAAAGAGACGCTTATCATATGTGTATATTAATGAGAATTGGGGGAAAACTTATGTTCAGAAGTAGTATTTCTCCTAAAGCACCATGCTAATACCTTGGTGGTTTTTTTACACTTATTTATATAACTACAGTATTTACATCTGGCCAACTTTTTTTTAAAAAAAAAAAAGTTACAATTTATGCACTTGATACAGGCAAACTGAAAAATCAATTATCAAATATTAATAATTTTTTAATTAACTGTATTGGATAAGCTACTGTCCTAGTAAAATAGGTAACCTCGTTTAAAATTAATGTTTCGTAAAACTGGCTTATGATGTTGCTGAGGTGGAAATAACTACTCAAATTGACAAATACTGTATTTTTGCTATGAAACTAATTCTGTGATCATCAAATTAGACATAAGTGATTTAAGGCTGTTGCTCTATCAGAGAATTAAAAACAAAACAAAACAAAGCTCTAATTATTTTTATTAATTTTCATTGTTGGTTGCAGCCATTATGCCATGGCTACCATACTGATAATGTGAAAGATTTTTGGATTCCTTGATATTCTATGCTTCCCACTAGCCTTGTTTTTTAAGGTCCTCAAAGAATCTCTGGTCATAAGAGACACAGGGAAAAAGTAACTCCACTGATTACTGGGATTCTGATGCTGCCAGAAATACTTGCCTTTGGCCTAGTTTGTCTGACTATGGTGCTCTCTGGGTCATGTCAGGATGCCTGGAACAGCTGGAGTTACTGTTCTTAGTGTACTCTTGTCCTTCTTCAGTATGTTCTCTCTGCTGGTGTAAATGGTTACCTTTCTTCATGCTTGAGCAATTAATATAAGTCTGGTGACTTGCCCCCTAAAGCATAAAGAAGCTGCACCTACAGCTTAGTGGAGAAACCAGAGGTTTTCTTTTAGTAATTTTCAAGAAATCCTCAAGAGAGTTTTGAGCCTTTTGGGGTTTTGTGTAATTTTTCCTCTGCCTTGCCTCTTCCCCTTCGCTATAGTATTGATAGTATTGATTCCAGGTTACTTCAGATAAGTTTTCACTGCNGGCTCCTGCCAGCATATGAGCTGTCTGTACCCAGGAGACCTGTTAGACTGTTGGTTAATTTGCTTGAGCACAGTGTTGCACTACCTCAATGTGTCTACTTTTGGGACTCTCAACCAACATGCCAGTGTGTCACTGTTCCACCTGACACAGCATTGTTTTATGCTATGTAGACCCAGGCAAAGGAGATATAGGAGAAGCACTATTCTGACAGTGGTGGTATGAACTGAGGTAAAAATATGCCTGAGTTGATTCCAGTCCCTTTTTCTCTAACAGGTGAGAAGGCTGGACAGTGTTTGCCCTCCATCCTCCTCCATGCTGTCACCCATTATACACAATGAAAAGGTTTAGCAGCTGCAAGGGTCTTACTGTAATGACTTACATGGGGAAATAGAAGATATTAGGAGTTTTACCTAAGAACTTGGGGTGAAAAAACACTTAGGGGTTATTGCACACAGCCTCCCCTGCCCCTCCTTGCCCTTCATCTAATGGTTCTATAGATAAGCCTCCTACTCTTATCTTCAAAACTAGAGAGGAAGGAGGGAAAGACTGGAAGGTTTTTGAGGGAAAAGAGCCAAAACATGTTGGTATCTTTAAAAGAGCAATCTGATAGAGGAGCAGCCCCTAATCAAATGACTTGGTAATTTCTAATTTTGTTCTTGTGACATTCAGGCTGCGCACTTATTATTTGTTCTTAGTAATGCTTAAACTTTAAAAGAACTCTAGTGAAGAGAACAGTACTAAGCATAATATATCTACAAATCTGCTCTTTCTTAAGGTACGGAGATGATGCTGGCCATGCTACAGACAACGCCATGAATTCTGCCATCAATCTTGGTGTGACAGCATTGAACATTGAGAATATTGGCATCAAAGCTGTTGTTAAGAGAACTGCAAAGGAAACCGGCCATGCTGTGTTAGATGAATATAAAGTATTGGATAATGAAAAGAAAGATAAAAAATGAAAGCAATTAAATATTTCTCAAGGCCTTAAATTAGAGATTAAACTTCCTATTCAGAAGTAACCGCATTGTTAATCTGTGATTTAACACAAATCACACTTTACTTGTCAAGAAACTGTTACTTAATTTGATAGGAAAATGTAAAAGCAGGGAGGGCAATTCATAGAAGGAAAAATGAAAGTTGTCTTAACTCCTTGTTCTGTATTGAACAAGGGTTTTGAACAGCTGGATCAGGGCGTTAGACAACTGGAAGAATATGAGCTTGCAGTTAAACTTCCCTATGTAAGCACTTTTTCAAAATATAATATGGAATAATAGATTAATGTAGAAAGACAGTTGTGAATATTTTTATAATAATTTATATTTCTAAAGAAAGTGGCAATACAGAACAAATAGGATTTCTAGGGTTGTTTTTTTTTAATTGACCTTAAGGATTAGTTTGACTAAGCTTTGTCTTATTTAATATGCACTACTAAAAAAAGCTTTGTGTTTCATTATTTTGTTGATAATTTTCCTTTTCAGCTACCAAACAGCTAATCTTATCCAAAGCCCATGTTAGAAGAAATGATAGTGAACCTCAGGTAACTAGATATTTATTCCCTTTAAATCTATTTTTCCATCCAGCATATAAGCAAACCAAAGATTTCAAGCATTTCTTCTAAAAGAGAGTATTTAACAACTCCATAACAATGTATTCTCCTGTTGACTCCATCAGGAATATACAAAGATTCTTTGCAATTGAGATTATTATATAGAGAGGATAAGTATGTTTTTGTATAAATTGAAGTATTTTTCTGTGAAAACATTCTGTAGAGGACACTGAGAACTTCTATGCATTCTGTGCAACCAACAGCCAGCTTGGAAAGATACAGAGTATAAACCATGGCCTCCTGGTTGAAGTGTTAAGTATTTGCTTCAGCAAGCAGTTCTAACAATCAGCATCTTTATTCCACTACATTTGCAGTTGCACGAGGTACGTTGTTAAAAGGTATGAAGAGAAGCCCTTTTAATGGAGAGGTGTGTGGAACAGAATAGACACTCCTGCCTAGTTTTTTTATCGTATTCCTAGTGCAGTGTGAAATAACTCCATGTGTAGAACCTTTGAGATGTTTTTATACTGCTACATATTTAACAGTTCATTATTGATTTTTAAGGCTGCTATGCATTCTAACATTGGCTGGAGCTGCAGCAAACAGAACACTGTCAATTTGCAACTTACCTCCATTTCATGTAAATGGAGAAAATAATTTGCTAGCAACTACTTACGGTTACTTGCATCAGATCTGAAAGATACAGCAACAACTAATGCCCATTAGAATGGTAATAGGTGCACATTTTGTAGTAGCTACTGTAGGGGTTTACTTAGGATGAGAAATGTGAAACAAAGGATATAACCACTTAAAGTGTAACTGATTTATGGAAATAAAGGTGAACTTAAAATTGGTTAATCTATCCTTGGCCTTTTTATGATGTGAAGCTATCATGCAGATCAGCGAGTTAAAAGACTGGGACTACTTCTGTAGTAATAAAAGAAGAGTATTGGGGTGTGAGTATGATAGAAACAAACTCATCAGTTAGAGCTTAAAATATTTCAGACTAAAAATGGCCAACAGAGGTACACTACAATAATTTCTCTTAGTACAGTTTGTCACTTGCCAGCAAGTATAACTAATTTAAAGCTAGTAAGTACTTCACAGTAGCAAAAGCGTTTTTGTTGTTATGAGCTGCATTTACAGTAGAGATGTATATACTTGTATCTTCCTTCTTCCTTCTTTTTTCATTTTGCATGTGGCTCCTGCCCTTTAATTTCATCTACAAACCATCAGAACAAGAAGTTGTATTAAAGCAACAGTTTAAGATTGAAGTGTTGCAGTCTTCAACAGTCCAAAATTGTAATTTATTCAGAGTCTTTTCTGCTATAATATTGTTCTCAAATCTTACCTTGAGAAGGTTACTTTTAGTGACCTCTAAGTCATTCTAAGCTATTGCCATCTCAGGCATCATCATCCCACAGATAGAAACCACTGTTCTTACCTTGGGTCTAAACCCCTTCATTTGAGTGGATTCCTCTAGATTCCAAGGGTTGATTGGTTGGTTTGTTTAATGCTGATTTAAAACCATTTTAAGACAGCGTATTTCTTAATACTCCCTTACAAACTAAATGTGCAATAATTTAAAAATAATTTCTAAAACTACCTTCCACTAAAACATACTAACTGGCTCATCACAGGAGATGTAGATTGGAAGGACTTCCAGTGGTACCAGGTTAGATGTCTCTAGTCTGCCCTTGTCAAAACGGTCCAAGTGGAGCAAAGTACTCTGTGCCAATTCATGTTTTATCTCCAATGACTGTACAGCCTCTCTGGGTAGCTTTTGCAAAGTTTGACTCTGGTAGATATTTCTCCCTTATAATGGATCAAAATTTTTTATGTGTACTGGGGTGCATTGCTGCTTACCATTCCATAGCACACAGGAGAGGAGTCCAGATTCTCTGTCCTCTCTACATCTTCCTTTTGAGTAGCTGTAGAGAGCACCAAGATCTCCTGCCAACTTCTGTTCTCCAAGCTGTGCATGCCAGCCCTTGACCAGTTTCACGGGCCTTAGGATTTGTTTGGGAGCCCAGAGCTAAGCACTCCAGGGTATGGTCCCCTGCAAGTACCAAACGGAATGTAAGAATCACTTCTGACAACCTCATGTCTACCCTCTTACTAACACAGCCAAGGAGGCTGTTGGCCTTGTTCACTGCCAAGTGCACTGCTGGGTTATGGTCAGCTTGTTCACTAGGGAGCCCTGTGTCTTATCCTGTGACGCTGCATTGTAGTTACTGCCCCCAGCCTGCACAGGCTTCTCCCATCACAAATATCTGACTTCGGGTTTCCTATTTTTTGATCATCAGGCTCCTCTCAGCAGCCCGTTTCTCCAGGCTGTACAGCCCACTTTGAATGGCAACCCCACCCTCCTGCACAGTGACCGTTCCCCATGATCCCTCATCATCGACAAACTTCCTCAGTGTGCTTAGTCTTCCAGGTTGTTAATAAATAATTAAGCATGTTGGCTCAGTATTGATCACAGATTCTCAACCAGTCATACTGTTGATCCTAACACTTTAGGCCTGATGGCCCAGCCTATTTTCCAGAAACCTTGTTTCCTAGTTATTCAATGTGTAACTCACCAATTTGACTATAAATTTTCTATGGAAGATTGATATATCAAAGTCCTTAGTAAAGTCAAATATACAACAATCACCAGTTTTCGCCTGTCCATGCAGCCAGTCATCTCATCATACCCTGGTTACTGGTGCTACAGAAGTAACTAACTGCTTCTTTGTAAAAATCAGTCTATGTCATAATCGAAATGCTTGTCAGTAGCGACTGGACTACTTCGTTTTACAGTTCTAGTGGTTTATTGCTTTAATGGAATCTGGAGATATGTATTTAAGTATAACTGTTTTCAAACCACATGGTGTTGTGACCAAGTTTCCTAACTTCTAACTAGAAATTTGAGTCTCAAAATAATATTAAAAGCCTTTAAAAAACTGATGTACATCTATAGTTATCTATATATCTAATTTTAACTGATTTATTAAGAATAAAGAGATGGAGTAAAGCTCTTATGTGCAAATATCACTCTGTTACTGCCATTATTGTACAAAATATTGATGCTTTGAAGTTTTACCCATTCACACAAGGCCTCAGTCCACGAGACACTTCTGTTGTTCTCCCACTCGAGTTCCCAAACCATCAAGCGAAACACAGACACGCTGTCCTGTGCCATCCTATCCAGTGTGGTCTGGGCTCATCCTGGTGTGCACTGTGACCTAGTTTCTAAGAGCTTACCTAGTTAAGACATCTCTTAATCCCTGGCTTCAGGCTGAGACCTGAAAGTATCCTGGAGAGGAGGTCAAAGAAAAGTCTCCTTGGGCAGACAGAGTACACTGGCTGACACAGTCCTCAGTTATACGGTGCTTTCTGTTCTCAGGCTTCCTTGTAAGTTCCAAGGCTCTTTCTGAGCTCTCGAATGTGCCCTCTGGTTTGAGAACTGTTCAGTAGGGTGGTTAAGTTAATCTTGAAGCAGTTCTTCATTAAAAACTATTAAAAAAGAAAAATGGTTACTGGTGAACACCCTGACTGTCAAGATTCAGGACACCGAGTTAGAAATGCTCACCTAAGTCCAAGTCATTACTTAAATTATTGCATTGGTATGCAACGTGTTTTTCATATGTATCATAAAAAGGTAGCATTCAGAAAATCCTGAAGGCAAAATGAGCAGCTAATTTGAATGCTGTTACAGTGCAGCGCTATTCTACTTTTGTTTATTTAAGTATTTCAGATTTTGAATTCAATCCACACCTCAAGTGATAGTTCGCTGATTAGATGATAGCGTCTATTACAACTTCAGACTGTCGAAAATCACCTGCTTCCCTAATATACATTAGACAGGTGAAATTAAAATTATTTCNAAATGCTCACCTAAGTCCAAGTCATTACTTAAATTATTACATTGGTATGCAACGTGTTTTTCATATGTATCATAAAAAGGTAGCATTCAGAAAATCCTGAAGGCAAAATGAGCAGCTAATTTGAATGCTGTTACAGTGCAGCACTATTCTACATTTGTTTATTTGAGTAAAATATTTCAGATCATTTTGAATTCAATCCACACCTCAAGTGATAGTTCGCTGATTAGATGATAGCGTCTATTACAACTTCAGACTGTCGAAAATCACCTGCTTCCCTAATATACATTAGACAGGTGAAATTAAAATTATTTCCTTCTTACAATCAGGCTTCTCATTCTGCATCCCACTGTTCTACCTTCAGACACTAGATCCTGCTGGATCAGTGACCCTGCTGTTGCAGCATCAGTAAAGTGTTAGATTGACCCATTCCAGCATCATCACCTTAGGACTAAAATTCACAAAATTTGAGGGCTGACTTGTGGCAATACTGATTTATGTTGTGTTAAAGTAATGGTAACACACACTCTTGTTTTAAACTTTGACAACAGGGCCACTGTTACCTAGCAAGCTGTAGGGCTATTGTATTTGGATTGCTGCTTGTGCAACAGAATTACTACTGAGTCTCTGAGAAACTATATCCTTTATTGTTTTCATAATATACCCATAAAGCAAAACTACAGTCCATCTCCTTCCTGAGAAAGTGAATAGATCATTTCTAGTGAACACTAAGTCCCATGAAATGGTGAGTTGATCTAAGAGCCCATTAGTCACTCCCAGTTTCATACTGTCTTTTGCATCTAGCGTCAATTCTGGTGCTTCTCTGAGCAGCTGGTGAGCCATTTCAGCTCACTCGCCAGCAGAAACCGCACACATTAATCATTTCCCCTCAATGTAAGTTTTCTAGATTTCATGAGATGTACTGCCTCATTGGTGAATTACACAAGTGTCAGAGCTGGCACTTAAGCAGCCAGAAACGGTGACAGGGAGAACCTGACAGAGGTGATGCCACTCTTGGCAGCATTAAGCTGTTAGATTAATACAGTCCACTCCATAAAGCTTTACCTTGAGAAAGCCATCAAATAACCTGAAACAAGTTGCTTGAAAAATGCAACATCAAACATTTTTAAGCAAGAATCCAGACTGGTATAAGATAATAAAAAAACTTATCCAGTGTATATTGACTAATTGACTTCATTGACTTGATGAGTGATGATTAAGACTGATTATTCTAAGCTCTTCTGTCTTGAGTTAGGTACTCACAAACTAATTTATGTACAGCATAGGTAACAATTATCAAGGGTGCTAAAATACAGGCCTGGCACTCTTAAGACCAGGCTGTGCTGTGCCTGCCTTCACACNTGGAGCTTGAGACCATTCCCTCTTGTCCTGTCCCCTGTCACTTGGGAGAAGAGGACAGCGTCCTCCTCTCTACAACCTCCCCTCAGGTAGCTGTAAAGAGCAATGAGATCTCCTCTCAGTCTCCTCTTCTCCAGGCTAAACAACCCCAGCTTATTTAAAACAGTACTGCATTCTGTCCAGAAGTAGAGTTTTTAAAAAAATTCTGCACGTATTTGTGATTCTTAGGTCAATAAAAGCTTAACACATCAATGATTCATCCTACATAGTCAAAACTCTTTAAATGAGCCGAAACTATCATATTTTTCCCAACAGTTCATGTTGCCTAAGCCATGTGCCAGGGATTTCCCTGGACGGAGGGGAATGAAACACTACCAAACCAGGATCCATTGCAGCAGTGACTGGTAAGAGCTTCTACGAATGTGTGCAGATTGAGCAACAAGAGCCCATATCTCAACCTGAGGAGGTGAAGGTGATGCCAGGTGGGATTTTGCTCCTGGCCCATGTCTCCTCTCTGGTCTTCCTGGGCAGTGGGAGAGCATCGGTGGCTGTGGACACTGAGGCTACCAGCCTTGAGGGTGCCTGAACTGTGGGCCAGGATCACCACCTGCTGACCTCTGGCCACAAGAGGCTGGGCTGCACCACTCCCTCAAGCCTCAGCTGGGCACATGGTGGCCGTTACCCCATGCAGTGGCCATTGGGACTGTGGGCACCACCATGGAACAGCAGCAGTCACCATGTAACAGATCTTGACCAGCTGATGCTGGAGCTGTGGCAGGAGACATTGAAGGCTCAGCAGCTGGCAGGGCTGAGGATGGGCATCTCAGGGGCTGGTTGCTCTGGAGACTCATGCCAAAGGACTGGCAGTTCGGGCCCTCCTGCCAACTCCATGCAGCAAAACTGGCAGCTGTTACCTTAGGAAGGTGCTCCTGCTGACCTGGGGGGTGGGGAGCAGACTAGGAGCCCATGAGTTACCCAGGAGGTATCACAACTCAGTTTGGCTGTGCTGGGATCATGGGACTGGTGAGGTAGTGTGGGGCACAGGGCATGGTGGGCAATGGAACAACTGGCCAAAGGACTGGGACTGGCCCAAGGAGGCTGAAGAAGCATAAATCGTTTTAACCAAAAATGGGGCTCTACTGAGCAGGTGTGGAAATAAGACTGGGTGTCGTGGTTCAGCTGCAGTAGGTAGGGAAATGCGACCAGAGCTGCTTGCTCACTTCTCAGTAGGATGAGAGAGAAATTCAGAAGGGGTAAAAGTGAGAAAATCTGTAGGTTGAGATATTGACAGTTAATAAGTTTTTTAAAAATTAAAAGGAAATGTAAAAAACCAAAGAAAAGCAAGTAATTCTGAAAAAAAACCCCAATTGCCCTGCACCAGCCAACCAATACCAATCCACAGTCAAGGGCAGCCATGACAACCTCCCTTCTGAAATCCTCAATGTAAGAAGGATATNGGAGCCCATGAGTTACCCAGGAGGTATCACAACTCAGTTTGGCTGTGCTGGGATCATGGGACTGGTGAGGTAGTGTGGGGCACAGGGCATGGTGGGCAATGGAACAACTGGCCAAAGGACTGGGACTGGCCCAAGGAGGCTGAAGAAGCATAAATCGTTTTAACCAAAAATGGGGCTCTACTGAGCAGGTGTGGAAATAAGACTGGGTGTCGTGGTTCAGCTGCAGTAGGTAGGGAAATGCGACCAGAGCTGCTTGCTCACTTCTCAGTAGGATGAGAGAGAAATTCAGAAGGGGTAAAAGTGAGAAAATCTGTAGGTTGAGATATTGACAGTTAATAAGTTTTTTAAAAAATTAAAAGGAAATGTAAAAAAACCAAAGAAAAGCAAGTAATTCTGAAAAAAAAACCCAATTGCCCTGCACCAGCCAACCAATACCAATCCACAGTCAAGGGCAGCCATGACAACCTCCCTCATGGCTGAACAAGACATTACATATCCCATGTCTAGGACATCCCTTTGGTCAGTTGGGGGCAGCTGTTACCTCCTAACCTCTTGTACATCCCCACTCTGCTTGCTGGTGGGGTCATGTGAAAAGCAGAAAAGGCTTTGATGTGTGAAGAGTGCTCAAAAATATCTAAAATGTCAGTGTGTGCTCAAACGTGATTTCATCACAAATACAAACACAGCACCATATGAGTGGTCAATGGCTCAAAGTCCAAATGGAGATCCATGACAAGAGGTGTTCCTCAGGGGTCTGTACTGGAACTGGTGCTGTTTAATATCTTCATCAATGATATTGACAGCAAGATCAAGTGCACCCCCAGCAAGTTTGCAGATGACACCAAGCTGAGTCGTGCAGTTGCCACACCAGAAGGATGGGATGTCATCCAGAGGAACCTGGACAGGATGGAGAAGTGACCTGTGAGAACCTCATGAGGTTCAACAGGGCCGAGTGCAAGGTCCTACACCTGGGTCAGGGCAATCCCCAATTTCAGTGCATGATGGGGGTGATGTGATTGAGAGTTGCCCTGCAGAGAAGGACTTGGGGATGCTGGTCAATGGGAAGCTTGATATGAGACAGCAATGTGTGCTTGCAGCCTAGAAGGTGAAACGTATCCTGGGCTGC
>WAAB01024474.1:91218-153919 GCA_013389865.1 Piaya cayana | reverse complement strand
TCGGGCCCTCCTGCCAACTCCATGCAGCAAAACTGGCAGCTGTTACCTTAGGAAGGTGCTCCTGCTGACCTGGGGGGTGGGGAGCAGACTAGGAGCCCATGAGTTACCCAGGAGGTATCACAACTCAGTTTGGCTGTGCTGGGATCATGGGACTGGTGAGGTAGTGTGGGGCACAGGGCATGGTGGGCAATGGAACAACTGGCCAAAGGACTGGGACTGGCCCAAGGAGGCTGAAGAAGCATAAATCGTTTTAACCAAAAATGGGGCTCTACTGAGCAGGTGTGGAAATAAGACTGGGTGTCGTGGTTCAGCTGCAGTAGGTAGGGAAATGCGACCAGAGCTGCTTGCTCACTTCTCAGTAGGATGAGAGAGAAATTCAGAAGGGGTAAAAGTGAGAAAATCTGTAGGTTGAGATATTGACAGTTAATAAGTTTTTTAAAAATTAAAAGGAAATGTAAAAAACCAAAGAAAAGCAAGTAATTCTGAAAAAAAACCCCAATTGCCCTGCACCAGCCAACCAATACCAATCCACAGTCAAGGGCAGCCATGACAACCTCCCTTCTGAAATCCTCAATGTAAGAAGGATATGGAGCTGTTGGAATGGGTCCAGAGGAGGCTAGAAAGATGATCTGAGGGCTGGAACATCTTCCATATAAGGATAGGCTGAGAAAGTTGGGCTTGTTCATCCTGGAGAAGTATAGAATCAGAGAAGATCTTATAGCAACTATCCAGTACCTGAAGGGGTCCTACAAGAAAGCTGGAGAGTGACTATTTATAAAGGCTTCTGACAGGATGAGAGGGGAGGGGTATGAACTGGAGAAGGGCAGATTTAGACTAGACATTAGGAAGAATTTCTTCACCATGAGGGTGGCACATGTTGCCCAGGGAAGCTGTGGTTGCCCCATCTCTGGAGGTGTTCAAGGCCAGGTTGGATGGGGCCTTGGGTAACCTGATATAGTGGGATGTCACTGCCCATGGCAGGGGGATTGAAACTGGTTTATCTTTAAGGTCCCTTCCAGCCCTGACTGTTCTATGATTCTAATGTGAAGAAAATTAACTGTATCCCAGCCCAAACCAGTACACTGGGACTGGAAGCCACAATGGGGTAAAACCTGAAAAGTCCTCATGTGGGAGCCAAAGAATTAAATGGACAAGGATGTACTCTTTAAACACATGTTTTTCCACAATGTTGAATAAAAACAGGAAAGCCAGATTTCACTCTTCTCTCCTACCATGCAATACTTCTGAAACCTGCAGGGGTGGTCATGGTGTTTCTTTAGTGCAGTTTGAGTAGACCATGAGGACTTTTTACTGCTACTTATGCAGCAAATAAGTTTCAGTGCTCTGATGATTGTTGATGCTCACACAGAGGTGGGATTTTAGGTTGTTTTTTCCTCAATTTTCTGAGGAAGCTACACATTTTTCCCTGTGTGTGGAAATGCTGGTAAGTTATAAGTTAGAAAATGTCAGAAGTTCCCATGTTACCTTAAGCCAGATCCTTAATATTTACATTTATTTACCATTTTCAAACATTTCTGTGCCATACTGATTTTTTCCCTGGACAATGTTTATTCCAGTGTCTAGGCTGCAGATTCTTTTCAAACTCACCCTGCAACTGCAGGCTTTATAAAATGTTTATACAGTAATGAAAAGGGGAAAGCCAATATTAACAGAGTCAAAATGGCTAAGCACCTTTTGCATTCAAAATGGTACAAAAAATGATCCAATGTGTAAGCAAATGCCTTTTTTACTAAGCCTCCTGAACAGTGTGTCACTCTAATATATCTGGATCTGGACAGGCTAGTTCAATGGGCTGTGACCAACAGTATGAGATTCAACAAGGCCAAATGCCAGGTCCTGCACTTGGGACACAATCACTGTGCAATGCTACAGGTTTGGGGAGAGAGGAAAGCTGCTTGGCAGACAAGGACCTGAGTGTGTTGGTTGACAGCCATGAGCCATGAACATGAGCCAGCAGTGTGCCCAGATGGCCAAGAAGGCCAATAGCATCTTGGCTTGTATCAGAAACAGAGTGGCCAGCAGGACCAGGGAAGTGATTATGTTCCTCTACTCAGCACTGGTGAGGCCACACCTTGAATACTGTTCAGTTTGGGGCTTCTCACTAGAAGAAAGACATTGAGCACTGGAGCATGTCCAGAGATGGGCAATGAAGCTGGTGAAGGGTCTGGAGAACAAGAGTCATAAGAAGCAGCTGAGACACCTGGGATTGTTCAAACTAGAGAAAAGGAGGCTGAGGGGAGACTTTGTCTCACTGTCTACAACTAAATGAAAGGAGGTTTTAGTGGGGTGGGTGTTGGTCTCTTCTAAATAACATATGATAGGATGAGCAGAAATGGCCTCAAGCTGCACCAGGGGAGATTAGACATTAGGAAAGGGTCATCAGGCACTGGACCAAACTGCCCAGGGAGGTGATTGAGTCATCATCCCTGGAGGTATTTAAAAGATGGGTAAATGAAGTGCTTATGGACATAGTTTAGTAGTGGACGGGTATGGTTGGACTCAAAGATCTCAAAAGTCTTTTCCTACCAAATGATTCTATGATTCTGTATCAATTGTCCTCTGCATGCACCAATTCATTTACCTGACACATTATTCTTATATTATACTCGTTTAAGTAAAAAGCAGAATGGTATTGGTTTTGTTTCATTGCTTTGGTTTTTTTTATTTTTAATTAATGAAAACCTGAATTCTTGAGGTTCTTGAAATTCTTGCTAATATTTCTGAGAATGTTCTGTAAGATTGGGCCCAGATCCCACGACACATTGTGAAGTGGTGACTTATTTGCCGATGAAAGGAAAATATATATTTAACAAAAACATTTATTGTGATGGCATTACAGTAAAAGATGTGCTGCTCCAGGTGGATTCTACAACTGTTTCCCATGTTTGTCTTGTGTGGGCAAATAGATAATACCACCATTGCCTATTTCACATAGGTTATTTATTCAACTTAACTGTTAACGACCAGGGTTGTAAGACAGTGGCATGTATTGTCAATGAATGCAGAAAGGCTCTTTGAAGGTGTGATTCATCTGACCTACTTTGGCTGTTTTAGCATGAGATGACTCACACCCTAGGAGACGCCTGTTTCTCTCCCTTGGGTATAAAGCTGAGGATGACTTTCTGGCAGATAGCTGCCTGCATTCTTTCACAGCCATCTCACTCTTGTCATCTTTCTACTGGCTTATTTGATTATTTTGCCATTTAGGCAGTTTGCAAAAAAAACCCACCTGCCACTCCCGTTTAGCACTCATGAAGAAGACATTTTAACTTCAAAGAGTAAATGAAATCATCCATGTCCACAAGGGGTCTGTACCTGAAGTACCTGCTGATTCTCAGTGACTATGGATGTAATGCTGTGAAATCAAACAGTTTAATGAAAATCAGCTTAAATCTGGCTCTGAGTTACTGTAATCAAGATTCAATATAGGTTTTGATTAGGAAATGTCATGGCAAGTGTTTCTGAGAGAGCATATAATACTGCAGTATACTTCTCAACATACAAAGAAGTCTTAAAGCCATATATTTATGCGTGTCAGCTCCTTACTAATATTCATGGAGTTGTGCATTAATTCAACTTGTGACATGTCAGCTTCTGTGGCTTTCCTGGCAAAGAAAGCTGCAGTATTTTCCTAGCACACTGCTCGCTGCAGGTGTCAGAAGTCCGTAGCTTTCAATACTGTATATGCTCTTCCCTGTGGTGCCATTTGTACTGCACAGTATTATTTCTGCTTCAAAGATTCTGAAGGCACCTATATATTTTTTCTTCTTCAGGAATCAGTAAAGGTCTGCTGTGTTACAGAGCTGATGATTTTCCTTGAGCTGTTCCTGCAATGCTTCAGTGGTTTCTCTCTCCATGTTAGAAAATGGCTTCGGGCAGGTTTTTTTTGCCTGATACATGTGCCAGATACCCAGATCTGGATAGAAAAACGCGTAGGAAAATGGCTTTCATCCTAAGTGGCTGTCGCTTTCAAGTGAAAGGACACTTTTAAACTGTCTTAAAAAGAAATTAATGGTGGGGTTTTTTTCTTTTGTCATTTCAATCACAGCCTTCTTATCTGAACTGCACTTTTTTCTCCTTTTCTTCACAAGGGCTTTCTTGTTGTGCTTAGTATGGAAGGATGTCTTGTAGTTAAGTTCCCTGATGACTTAAATATGAGCTTTGAGGATTTATGGGCTTTGTTCTGTGATGACTATAAATTGTCCTTTGTCATGGCTAAGATATGTAGCCCTTCAATACGACTAATTATGTTTAACACGTGAGGTTGCAGGTAAAGTCATACCACAGTCCCTCTCAGTACAGACCAATTCTCTGGGCAGGCAGCTATACAGAGCTCCATTAAATTCACAGTAACAGATATATGGTATGACTGTCATTTCCTAGCACAATTAACGATAACTCCAGAAATGTGAAATACTCCCATAGATTAAAAGGCTGAGGTACTTGCTGAGCTGGTCAAAGTGATTGATATCTACATCCCTTCTCTGTCAGTGCAGGGGCTGTAATTTACTGCATTTACACTGACTAAAGTACAGAGGTACCACTCTGGCTACTTTCTGGGGTCTATTGGTGTATGAGGTGTTTAATAATAATTAGACTTTAAAAAAAACCCTGGGTTTAATTGCCAAATGAAAATAAGACTTTTTAGCACTATAGAATTACAGCCTGACATCTGACAGTTTGTCACTTCTATACACATTTTCATCAGTATAAAATACAGTTGCCAGTTGGCTGGCAGTTTTGCTGTCTTTGTACAAAGAATAATAAAATCTAATGTAAGAAATGTTGCATATAGTCTTAGAATGGTAACAGATATTAAAACCTGATACCATGGGACTTAAAGAACTCATTTTTCTTGTGTAATCTTCTGCATCCACCTAAGCACCTAGTTGGAATGGTATCAGCAATATAGTAAGATTTCTTCTATAAGTCTTTCTTCTTTCTAACCATCTGCTTCTTCCATTTGGAGAGGGAGAAAAATAGACAGCAGCAATCAAATTTCCTTTGGTTGTCCTGAATCTAAGCTTTTTGACTCATGTGTTTCAAGTCTTATCTTTTGTTGTGGCTTTCACCACAACCTTTTGTCTTTAGCAAGTTACCAGTGCTTTCATTATTTCTTTGCCTATGTCCTCACTATCTGATTTACCATTGGTAGAGTCCAAAAGAGCAATGGAGCAAAGAGGGATTGGAAGATCCAGCAAAATGGGTTTTCTCTCTTGCATGTTTTAATCAACTAAGCTAAGATTTAAAAGATATCTATCATTAAAAGAATCTATCTTCATATTGGTATTATAAATTGTTTTCCAAAGGGCATTATTTGCAGAGTTGTGCTCTCAGTTCTTTTGAAATATCTCAGTTTGGGTACTGAAAAATGGAGATATTCATGGACCATTGGTTATTTTATTGAAATATTGGTCTTCCAAACTTTACTTTAAAGGAGAAATCCACAAACTGCTTTTACATTGCATTGCACTGTATTTTTCTTTCAGCTATCCTAGTGTTGGCTGAATTCCTGGGATCCCACAGGCAGAAGCATTTCTCCATAGACATCTCCAAAAAGAACCTGACTGTTGGCTTAAATATGGTAAATAATTTAGTTAGCAGTAAATTCCTCCTGGTGCGATTAGGATCGTGTGATTCGTTGTAGCACACTAAACTACTAATTTGTCACTTAAAAGAATGAGGCTCATTCAGCAGTTTGTAGGATGCACACAGATGGGTTGTGCTCTCATCAGAGTAAGTCCTCTGCTAGCTTCTGCTTCAGGTCATACCTTCCAAGGCAGAAAGGGTCTTGTTTCCATGCTATTTTTCTGGTTACCCCACCAGTATACAGAAACCAATGGGCAAAAGTATTTTTCCCACAAGGTTAGGTTAGGCACACTATAAAAAGATGGCTTTAGCTCCTGTAACTTTTTGTAACACTTATTTTACTTTAATCACTGGCTTTCTTTTTTGATATATATAATACTTGGTATGTTTTGCTTGATTTTGTTATGGGTACAGTGAGCAGTGAGTCGAACTGAAGACTTAATTCAGAATTTCAAGTAGCACGTCTCTCAGGTATATTCTTGTTTTAAAAAACATAATCTGTGGGCACCCTCTTTTAGATAAAAAAACAATAAAGAAGATGCTTTTTCTACATTTATTTAATACTGATCATTTGTCAGACAGCTATTACATTTTTGGAAATGCTGGTCTTGGTTTTTTATGGGAGTAGTTTTATTCACGAAGTAGAAATGCTTCTATAGTTTTTAAGGCACTGTAGTATCCATAGAGTAAAATACATTAGAAAACATGGGCAAGATCATGTAATTACATAGGAAAGACTAACAGATGTTTAATATGAAAATACATTCTATTCATTATTTTTAATTTCAATAAAATTAATGCAGTAGCCAATTTTTTACTTCTCTAAATACTATGGGGAAATGCTTGAAATCTCAATATTAAACTGAGAAACACTGTAGTTGAACTGAGAAGCACAGTAAGAGAATTGAAAAAAAAGATGTACTGCTGAAGATGAAGGTAAATGAATTACAACAGAGTCTGGCTGATTGATTAGAAAACACAGAAAATTCATCCATTTGGGTAGACCCTACAGAGATACAAATTTTTTTAGAAATACGTATTTTCCCTTTTTTAATATGAATGTTATAAGTATGATATTGCAAATGTGAAATTAAGGAATAATACATGCTGCATGCTAGCCTTAATTATTAATGAAGCTATAGATAACTTGAATTCATAGAGTTGATTAATATTCTGGCCACACCAAGTCCAGTGAAAAATTCTCTTAATTTATATTTTCAAGCTCTTGTGTATGCAAAAATGCTCATTATGAAGATTACTAACTGGACACTTTCTCAGTTTCCAGAAAAAAAGTGGGAAGAGTTTGAAAAAAGCTAACTTTTACTTGGAATGCCACTAAATCATCTGGGAAACAGAATAACCTTGTATTTCTTTTTAAAGTAATAAATGGAAAACCAGATATAAGTAGAATTGAACAAGCAGCTGGAAAGGCAAAATAATATTCTGCAAGGGAAGATGGAGTTTATTTGTGTCAATTCAGCAGGTAGAAATGGGTATTCATAGCTGGTTTTCAATAGAATAAGTGATTACATGGTGAACATACATAAATTGGTCAAATTTTCTGCTTATTTCTAGATAAATTGTCCACTGTTCATACCTTTGATCAGATGCCTGTGATGAGGACAATGGCATTTAGTTGGTTAATAAAAATTCACTGTGCAATCACAGCACAAGAACATGTATAATTCTTTGGTTTTTCCTGAGAAAAAAATATCAGCAGCCAAATCTAGAAATCAAACAAGTAAGTCCTGCTTGCCTGTTTATTGTTTCAGATAAAATCTATAAATCATGGAGTAAAATTCTCAAGTAGGAGGTACATAAAACCTGAATGTTGGGCAAAGTCATGTAATGACATTTTTGACTGAACTATGTTCATGTGATTGGACCTGCAGTAAGGCATATGAGATGGAGCAGCTGGACTGGTTCAGTGAATATATTGAAAAATGTTAAACCTTATTCACAAAATCATGAAATCATTTAGGTTGGAAGGGCCTTGTTTGAGATTTTCTAGTCCACCTATCCTATTCAAACAGGACCAGCTATAGAAGGTTTCCCAGCATCTTGTCCAACTAGGTTTATAATATCTCTGCAGATGGAGACTTCACAACTTCTCTGGGCAATGCATTATAGTGTTTGACCACTCCCAGGGTAAAAAAAAAGAAGTGCTTTCTTGTGGTCAGATGGAATTTCTTGTGTTTCAGTTTGTGCCTGTTGCCTCTCATCCTGTTAACAGATGTCACTGAGAAGAGCCTGGCTTCCTCTTCTTCATTCCTTACCATCATGTATTGGTACATATTGCTGAGATCCCCCTGGGCCTCCTCTTTGCCAGGTCAAACCACCCCAGCTCTCAGTATCTCCTCACCTGTCTGATGCTCCAGTCCCTTAATTATCTTTCCAGTCCCTCCATTATCTTTCCAGCCCTCTGCTACACTAGGTCCAGGAAATCCATATCTTCCTTTTACTGGGAAGCCCAAAATTGGACCAAGCACTCTGGATATATCTCCCCAGTGCTAAAGAGAAGGGACAGATCACCACCCTCAGCCTGCTGGCACCCTGTGGAATACCTCAGCTGGTCCAGGGATTAGAATGCAAGTTTAACATTGATCTTGAACAGATACTCATGTATCCTTGAGAGGCTGGAGAGTCCCAAGAAGAGCTGAGTAAACAAGATTAAGAAGCTGCCAGATCACAGGTGGAATTATCCAGTTATGAAGTTCCAACAGAGAAAGAGTCATCCAATTACGAACTGTTTGTCTTTGGCTAAACCAATCATATATGGACAGACATTCCCCAAAAGATGTAAAAGGGCTTGTAAAACAATGAAGGTGGTCCTTTACTCATAACTTTTTGTGTGTCATGTCCATCCCAACTGCGACAGCACCCTAAGTGGCTATTGACCTTCCTTGCAGGAAGACTGCATTGCTGGCTTGTTGGTCATCTTGTTGTCCACCTGGACCCCAAGGTTGTTCTTTGCAAAGCTGCTTCCCAGCCAGTTGGCCCCCAGCCTATACTGGTGTCTAGGGTGACTTTTCCCCTGAGACAGGACATGGTATTTTCCCCTGTTCAGCTGAAATTCACAGGATTCCTCTCTGCCTGTTTCTCCAGCCTGTTGAGGCCCCTCTGAATGGCAACACAATGGTCTGATATTTCAGTAACTACTCCCAGTTTTGTATCAACTGTGATAACATAGATGAATACTTGCAGTAACATTTTGCCTAATACAGTCGCAGAAATATTTCCTCATTGTACAGTAAATACACCACTATTGCAACAATAAAGGAAGTATTTGTTTCCATTTTTAAAATTTTGTTTCATTACTTGTTTTTCGACAACACATAAAACATTTTTCTGTGATCTGGAGGAGAAAATGGCAAGAAAAAGCCAGCAAATATTTTGGCCATTTAGTCTTCTAAAATAGTATAATAAGTGAAGTTAAAACAATTTTAGATTTAGGACTGCATTTTCCTTAGTCTGGCATCCGTTGAAATCGTCTACTGAGACACCTCTTCTATTTCTTACCGACTTTTAGAAATAAGGCAGGTAGATAAAGATGTGATAATCCTTTGTGACATAAGCAGAAATAATGAACATTATGAGGCAGGACTCAGATTATTTTTATTCCAGTTGCTTATGTTACAGAAATGGTTCCATCTTACTTTTTTGTGCCTCGGAGTCTGAAGGTTAATGGGAGTTTACTGAGCCTAGACAAGGCTCCATGCCCTATTAAATGAGAATGATTATCAGTTGTAAGCAGGGTGGGAATAACTAACTGCTCTTTCTGATCTGATCCATGGCTTTGGGATAGTAAATGTTTTTGCCAGTTCTAGTACTGTCTTAGAGTCCATGGTGTTTTCTGGATAAGCAGGATATTTATTTAAAAAAACCCAGTTAGTTAGAAGGGAAAACAAAATCTTTCCATCCTACTTTCTTGTTACACAAATTTTATTTGAAGACACAGCCAGGATTATATTTGAAGAAAAATCTTGAAGACAGAACATTCAACTAAAAAATTGACAGTAGAGTCTGCTTCAGGCAATGTTATCCCGGTCAAACTGTAAACCATGGACTGGCATGCATGCTTACAGTATTAGAAGTGTTTATTTCATCGAATTGCTAGAATTCCCTTAACAAATCCAATTACACCTTACCAAGCACTGGAAGAGTCATTACCAGTGAGGTAATCTCTTTTACCAGCAGCTGGGCTGCATCAATCCAGTACACTTCTAATCCCTACTAAATAGTGCCCTTGTCTCCCACCTATAAGCTGTGGTTCTGAGAGCTTGGATTACTTTTTCCACAAAAGGAAAGGATGACAGCACAACTGAAAGATTCATAATGGAGAGTCCTAGACTTAGTCAGTGACACCTAGGGAAGTCTGGAGCCCATGTACTATGCTTTAGGTTTTCCTTCTCCACTTTGAAGTCCTTCCTTCAGCCTTCCAGCTTGGAGTGAATACATTCTACTGTTTGCTAGCCCAAAGGGGAAAAGTGCTTAGGAATGTAGTGAAATGTTTCAATTTTCCTTGTTTTGATTTTTGGGTGGCGGAAAGAGGGGAAGAAAATAGATGTATTTTGTGGGGTTTACTGTGGTATTTTTTTTTCACTGAAGCTGTCAGAAAAGGCAGTGAAGATTTGCAGACACTCTTGGAGAACGCAGAGGTGGGGGTATTTTTTCCCCCACCTGTGTTCAGTAGAGGAAATATCTTAAAGATACTGAAGATCTTTATCTCTATCAGGTAGCCATTTAAGGTTCTACCATAGTAAATAGAAGGAGAAAAAAATGTCTGTAGAGTAATTCATCCCATTTAGAGACAGTAGCATAAAATATTTTCCTGATATCAAGTACTACAGGGAAAACAAAAGATTGGTCATCAGGGACCTTGGCATTTAGCAGGCGATAAAAACCTGAGAAGAATATGAATGTAAATTCTGAAGTGCAGAACAGGGAAGCACAGATTTTCTGTGTTGATAAATTGCAACAATTTTTACAGGTAGCATGTACTATTTTTGTTTTAGATTTAGAATTGTATTGAT
This sequence comes from Piaya cayana, assembly GCA_013389865.1. Classification (NCBI taxonomy): domain Eukaryota; kingdom Metazoa; phylum Chordata; class Aves; order Cuculiformes; family Coccyzidae; genus Piaya; species Piaya cayana. Next base: position 143,276 of record WAAB01024474.1, on the reverse strand, counting down.
GAATGATTCCTTGCTAATAAAACCATCCCTAAACCATTTAGATATATAATTATTATTCTGAAGCCCTTATACTGACTTGAAGTAATCCTTCTTTTGTTTCAAAAAAATCATGTAGGTGTCGCATGACAGTAAGTGCAGAACCAATACCTTGAATACACAGATTTTTACATATAGGGTTTAGAAAACCATTTGTGTGTTCTGAGGGCTGATTAAAAATATCCTTAACAGTGACAAGCACAAGGGAGTTCCAGCAGTGAAAACTGTTTAGTCTGTAATTTCCTTTATGTCCCAATGAATAATACAAATATTATATACTAGTTCAGAAATAATTACAGAAGGAATGCCTTCTCTCTAAAGTACAACATGAATTTTACTTGCCTCTCTTAAACATGCTGCATTTGTTAGTATTTTTTTCATTAAATGAGTTTTGATGAAATACATGCTCTCTGCTAAGCATAATTTCCCATGTAAGCAGAAAGAAAATTATTCCTTTCTTTCTCACCATTTCTGCAAGAAAGGATCCCTAGATAGCAGCTTTAATATGCAAATGCTGAAAAGCATACTGCAGAATCAGTTCAGAAGAGCACACTCCTGATAGCATTGCCTTAGCAACGCTCTGGTTAAGTTTAGCCAAGTAATCAAGGCTTCTGTGATAAATCACCATTTCCAGGAATGCCCAGTGCCATAGCTCAGAAAATTCTGACATTAAGGGTCAGACACTTGGTTGCAAAGCTGCCTTTCTGAAACCACAGTGACCACGGAACTGAGACCCTCGAAGAACCACCTCAGGGGTTTTGCTGTCAGTTTTCAACTGTAAGCAGCATGTGTGGTAGTGTCACACTGGAGAAGGTGTTGGCAACATGACAGAAGGGAAATCTTATGAAAACATGCAATGAAGACTTTGTATTTCAGTAGGTGTTGACAGCTGCCTATAGGGAACATCAGCACTTTATAATGGCATGGGAAATGTTGACATTCTACTAGCAAGTCACTGTTAAATGTACCTTGTTGATCTTGCTAGATTAAGTTACAGGTAGCTGTGTGGGAAGAAGAAATCCTCATAGTATTCTCATCAAATTATAGAATAGTTTGGGTTCGATTGGACCATTAAAGAACATCTAGCCCAGCCTTCCTGCCATGGGCAAGGACACCTTCAGTTAGACCAGGTTGCTAAAAGCCCCATCCAGCCTGGTCTTGAACACTTTGAGGGATGAGGCATTCCTGACTTCTTTGGGCAACCTGACCAGTGTCTCACCAACCTCACAGTGAAGAATTTCTTCCTAATATCTGAGAGAGATTTACCATCTTTCAGTTTAAAACTGTTGCTCCCTGTCCTATCACTACAGGTCCTGGTGAAAAGTTCTTCTCCAGCTTTCTTATAGGCCTCCTTTAGGTGCTAACAGGCTGCTACAGGGCCTCCCCAGAACCTTTGCATCTACACGTTGTGTTACTCCAACTTTCTCATCTTGTTTTCACAGGAGAAATGCTACAGCACTCTGATAATCTTTGTGGCCCTCCTCTGGACTTGCTCCAACAGGTCAATGTCTTTTTTGCCTCTCATAAGTTTTTTCTCTAGCCCTTCACCAGCTTCTCTGCCCTTCTCTGGACACAATCCAGGACCTCAGTGTTTTTCTTATAGTGAGAGGCCCCAAACTGAACACAGTATTTGAGGTGTGGCCTCATCAATGCTGAGTACAGGAGCAAAATCGCTTCCCTGGTCCTGTTGGCCCCACTGTTTCTGATACAGGCCAAGAAGCCAGTGGCCTTCTTGGCCACCTGGGCACACTGCTGGCTCATGTTTGGCTGACTGTCAACCAACACCCCCAGGTCCTTCTCTGCTAACACTCCACAGGGTCGCTGTGTCCCCAGTGCAGGACTTGGTTCTTGGCCTTGTTGAACCTCATCCTGTTGGCCTGAGCCCATTGATCCAGCCTGCTCAGAACCCTCTGTAGAGCCTCCCTACCATCAAGCAAACTCACACTTCTGCCCAGCTTAGAGTCATCTGTGAACTTACTGAGAGCACACTCGATCACTTCAACCTGATCATTGATAAAGATATTGAACACAACTGGCCCCAACACTGTGCCCTGGGGGATACCACTTGTGACTGGCCTCCAATTGGATTTAACTCCAGTTGCCATCACTCTTTGGGCCCAGCCATCCAGCAAGTTTTAACCCAGCAGAGGGTGCGACTTTCCAGACCAGCAGAAGCCAGTTTCTCAAGCAGAATACTGTGTGAAATGGTATCAGAGGCTTTACTGAACTTCAGGTACACTGTATCTACAGCCTTTCCATTTAAGCAGGTCACCTTGTCATAGAAGGAAGGCAATCAGGTTAGTTTGGCAGTACCTGCCTTTCATAAACCCTTGCAGAGTGGGCCTGATCACCCTGTTGTTTTACGTGTGCTTCATGATAGCACTCAAGACCTATTCCACGACCCTCCCTGGCACTGAGATCAGTCTGACAGGCCTGTAGCTACCTGAATTGTCCCTCTGACCCTTCTTGTAAATGGGCGCAACATCTGCCAGCCTCCAGCCAAGTGGAACTTCACCAGTCAGCCAGGAATGCTGGTTGATGATGGAAAGGGGTTTGGTGATCACCTCCACCAGCTCCCTTAATAATCCTACTGACAAAGTATTAGTCTTAACAAAAATTTTTATACTGCTTTTCAACCAGTTTTATTTAATACTAAATATGTTGCAATATTGAAAATACATATATTCCTGAACCCTGCATTCCACCATCTCGAGGATGGCCTTGTTTTCTGTAAGAATAAGTATTAGCAATAGCCTTTCTGCATACCAATGCACTGTTACTTTGGTGGTAACTATTATCACTTCTAGAGACAGATGCTTTCTTCAAAAAATCGTCGGGTTTTTTTTACTTTCAGAAACTGAAATTACTTTAAAAGGACTTAGGTAAAATGTTAGAAATTTTTTTCTGCTTTAGCTAAAACCAGAACACCATGTGAACACCAAGAACACCAGAACACCAAGGGCATGGGTCTCCAGAGAGGAATATCTGCAGACAACTGTAACTACATCTATACAAAGTGTTTTTCCATTTCCTGATGTGGATTATGAAACTGATGAAAATATCTCCTTAGCCAGTTATCATTCTCTTTGTGCAAATCTTTAGTATTCTGCTCATGTTCTTCAAATGCCATCATTTAGCTAACAGGAAGTAGACAAGAATCATGAGGTAAGGATTGAGTTTGTATGCAGAATAATCGGGCACTCTGCTAGCCTGCCAACCCAGAAATACACTTGATTTTTTCCTCTCACAGGTTTATTAATTGACAATAGTAATTGGTTATGCAAATACAAGTAGCATGCAAAATTCTAGCAGTTAAAGCTAACAGGAATGTGGCACTAGATGATTAACTTCCCCCATATCTTTCTCAAAAGGAGATATAGTGTTCTAGTAAACCCAAAGATGGTTTATCTTCAAAAAGAATCAACTAATAATACCGTGGGAGTAAAGCAGCCTCCAAAATTAAAGCATTGATTTATTATTAATGCCAAGAACTTCCAATCACTTTAAAAAAATTATTTTAACTGAATGTTTCTGAATTGAAAATTAATGTATTTGTGCCTTATTATAATACCAAACCCAGACTGACATATCTTCTTGGCAGCCTTAATTAAGGGTTCCTCTGTCTAATGGAATTGTACTTCCAGTTGCTATCCTTGTTCTGGTGATCTCTGACCCTTTCTATTCTCATTCTCATCAGTGATTCTGAGTGTCACGGGGATGGAAATCCTGGAGAATATTTAATGTCTTTATTCACTAGGTAGATCATTGAACTCCTTGGCTGCACAGCAACCACGGAACATGAACAAGCCTCTAACATTTTAGATGTTTCAACCAAGATGAAGAAAAAGGCAGGTTGATGTAAGCCAAAGAATTATCTCACCACCAAAATCAATAAGTCTCAGATAATATTCCATGCAAGGGCATCCCTATTCTGGATAAACAGCAAAGACAGCCTCTCAAGTATCCTGATGTAGGTACAGCTGAACATGCCTTTCATTTGGCTTTTAAGAAGTTTACTAGCCTGTCTGGTTTCTTACATGGTACCATACAGCAGAGTCTCTCTAGAGTACAAGTTTGTTTTATATTCCATGAGCTTTCTTACCCTAGCAGAGAAGACGAAACACCTCCAAATTAGACTTTTTTAAAAGCTGCCTTGTCATAGATCCTGTGTTGATCACTGCTTTTGGTCTGCATGATTTAGAAGAACACCACCATAGCCAACTAGTTAAGGCACTAGTAAAGGAAAGAAATGAAAGAAAAACTGAGCACTTTTTATTAAGGATTCTTCAGAGTCTAACTTACATTGTGGACAAGTTGTTTCTTTTAAACACTATATACACATTATGTTTTCTGATATATATGTTGCTATTTCTAATTGGAAATTTCAGATGAACCTTTGTATCTACAACCTCCATTCCACGACAGTCTCTATGGACACTTCAGTGGCACTGATTTATGTACTTTTAGAGTCCAAAATAGTGCCACTCTTTGAAGACATCTCTTAAATGAAAGTAGAACTACTTCGTGTTTTCATTCTAAAACACGACATTATTGTTGCAGTGTATTTACCTACATTTTAGTGATTAAACTGCAGAAGAATTTTTTTAAGTGGCCACAAGAAAAAGTGTTTTTGTAATGAAACTTCAAGCCTTTGGGTTATATCTTAATTCTCTTGACAGAACAAATGTGATTGATTGACCACCCTCTACTATATTTAAGAGCATCCCTAGCTCTTTACAGCATCTAATAAAGCCTTTTGCCTCCTTAAGAGCAGTAGTTTATTACTGGCAACATTAAACGGAGGCTGTAATTAAACTCATACAGAAAGATCAATGATGTCATTCTAAAATGCAGAGAAAGAAAACCTGCAGTATTGTATGGCATGTTCAGTATGAGCCGCTCATGTTTTTCTCTTACGTGGTATGAGATTTATTACAGATATTTCTGTTATTGCCATGACACATCTGGTATCATTCTTTCATAAGCAGGGTTGTCTGCCTGGTCAGTTTTTAACTCACAGTCATAGCTGAAAGCATAGCACAGCTGATTAGGTTAGCACTCTTCTGTTCCTGTTTTCATGAGGAAAATTTCCAAATTTTGATTGTACTGGCATTTGTCAACGTGGAGGAAAGGGGAAAAAAAATCACCATAATGGTCCTATTGGCATAAAAGACAAGGGACATCTGGTTTTATCCTGATTTCATGACTGAGTAATGTTGCTAACTATTAGAAGATAAATTCTGTCTCCTCTGAAGTCACTGTGTACCATATTCTAAACAGTGGACAAATACCAAACCAAAAATGTAAAATTGAATTGCTAACAGTTGTGATCAGTGAGTGAATGGAATTAGACATTAGAGGAAGATAGGATTAGAGCTGAAGGTTTGAATCTGGCCAAACTTCTTCCTACAGAACAGAATGTAATTGGGATTCTGAGGTGCTGTTTGTACTGTGCAAGTGCCTTTAACTGATGGACCAAGAAATTTGATAATCTAGCTCTTGGGACTTGAGTGTATGCTTCGCTTATGTGATCACTCATGTAACTCCACTGGTTAATGAGTCATGATTTTGAGATAACAATAGCATTTTAAAAATTTACCCATATTGTTATTGGAAAAGATGGATTAAAAAAAATGCAAATGCAAACAGTTCTTGTTTCCTGAAATATCTTTTTTTTTCTTCAAGTCTCATGATTCAAGAGAGTAATACCAAATCATGAGTTTTCTTTTTAATAAGTCAGTATAGCAGCCCTGTATTCCTCTCTGATAGAATAAAATTAAAATGTTTACAAGATAGGTACTGACTGTATGGTTGATTATTGTGTAATTATGCAGCATAGACACAGACTCCAGAGAACTTGGGTGTTGAACATTCTCATATCCAGGATATTATTAAAAATAAGCCAGATGTTTCATTGATTAAATACTTTGTTCTATGGGTTCTTCATGTAAATAACTGACTAGTTGGTACAGTTCACAGTTTCCCTGATTCCTATGATATTTTATCTCCACTGGTGAAGATAAAGTGCTCTGATAGCAGAAGATACAACTCTGATAGCAGAAAATGCCTCACAGGCATTTTTAGAAATGTGATGAAGACATATTAGAAAGCAAGCAAGCAAATAAACGAATGAAAAAACAAACAAATTAACCTCTTTGTTGTTAAGCTTCTGCTATTGCTGCCAGACTGGCATCAAACAGCAAAAGCAATCGGATCTTACTCTGGTTGGAAGTAGAAGTGCAGTGTGTAAATGAAAATCACAGCTAATTGCAACAGATTTATCTCTTTACCTACAAGTGTCACACTAATGGCACACGTTTCTATACCAGATAATGAGGCTTTTCAAAGGTGGCAGTATATCATTTAACTCAGCAGATCGTTTTAACCTTCCTTTCTAAAGATACAAAAACTGTATGTAGTTCCACATGGACTGCTTGGAATCCAGTTCTCCTCCACTTCACTAATCTGTCCTCTAAACTGCTAATTAGGAATCAAAGCATACCATGATTCTCCTTCATGAGAAATCTTGTGGAGTCTTGAATGTTGTTTTAAAGGATGCTGCCACCTATACAGAGCATGCCAGAGAACATGTAACAGCCAGCTGGCTTATATTTGCCTTCGCCATTATTTTATAGAGCCTGCTTGTGACTCTCCATGCCAAGCTTTCAGACATCCTTTCTGTGACAAGAGATGTTGGCATATCACCTGATAGCAATGAGAGAAGAGACACATGTGCAATGGTAGAAATGTGGTAACAGGAGTTGCACTCTGTCCAGCTCAGTGAGGAGTTGAGGATTGAGGAGGACAGTAGTCTGCACTCCTTAGCACAGGGCTGTTTTGAGCATCTCCAAATCTTCCTCCAGAAAAGCAGATTATTTGAGGAGGATGACCACCAGCTGAAGTTCCTTTGCCCATTATAACCAGGAACAAATCAGAGCTGAGAACAGCACAGACTTGTTGCACATGCTTCAGTGTACCTAACTAGGAGAGGCTAATCAGCTGTTCATGCTCATGCCCAGGGCTACTCGGGCAGTTCCTAAATCAAAGTTAGAACTGGGCTGCTAGGAGTTCTTTGTTGCCATGGCCTGACTTGTGTTTGAGGATTGCCATACTCAGGATTCCGTATCATAGACTTACTCGATTCTCTCTTCCCTGATGTAAGCAGCAAAACATCATTTCCAGGCTGGTAAAGTTCCTATGCTCTGGTTCCCATACAACTTCCTCACACTTTCCTTTGTTGCCTGGGAGGAGATGAACTCTGCCTCGGGAACCCATCTGTAAAGTATGTTTCTGGTGCTGGAAAGTGATACAAAGATAAATACACTAGTGTTGGAAGGATGCCAACTGGTAAAACCACAATTTAGCCTAAGCAAACCTGACCTAAACCAAATAGGTTTTCTTTTGCCTTACAATGCAAATGGATAACATCGCTATGTTGGTGCAGAAACGTAGCAGCTGTGACTGCTGCATCTTACTGAAAAGAATTACTGGTAAAGATTCATGTTGGTGTATTTCCCAATGAACACAGCCCAGCAGTGTCACCAGTTGCTGTGCAAATCTTGTCAAAGGAAAAAATGTCAGCCATGAAAGAGAAGGAGCCCTTGGGAGGTGTGTTAGAGGACACGCCTCGCTCCCCTCCACTCTGTACAACAGACACTCCTGCAGCTGTCTGCTGCCTCCTCACAACTAGCAAATGTCTTGTGGGGTTTCTGTTAAGGAATGCTGTGGTGTAACGGAGAAAAATAGGCTAGAGGGCAGAGGAATCATGCACAGCTGAAATGTTATTTTGGGGGAGGGATGAAGCAACAAGGGTGTGCCTCTTTGACTCATCTGTGCTGATTAGCCATAGGATACCGAGACATCTTTAAAAAAAGAGCAGACATGGAAAAGAAGGAAATGTAAGCATGGAAATCATCTGTCCTAGCTTGATGCTTAGAAGTCACACATCTATAGCCTGAGCTAATCACTGTATACTTCATTTGTAGTCAATGGAAAGAAACAGACACCTTCAGAGAGTATTTTGTCTCATTCTAACAAAGAGGCTTTAAATGGATCAGATGACACATCTACTGGATTTCTCTCCACAGACTAGAAAGGATGTATAGGATGACAAATTCAGAATAACCTGTCTAATGTCTGGCTAGGCAGGTTGAATCCTTTTCTTGAAAACTGCTTTATTTTTCTTGCTCTAAGGAGAGTGACACCCAGTATCAGTAGAGAGTCTGAGGCAAGAAGAAAAGTTGAGCTGCAATTTGACTCTCCTTTGGATTGATCTTCTCCTCTTGCAGCAGCCCAGCACACAACAGAAGACCTGTTATTTAAGCACTGTATTTACAAGGTCCATGGATCTATTCTTATGTTACATCAGCAATTACAAGGACAAACTACTTTTTTTTTCCCCTTCACTTTGAAGAGACTTGGTGAGCTCCGTGCCTTTTTGAAATCAAAGCAAAAGATGCTGCTTTATTCTAAAAAATCCTCCCTAAAGTATAATAACCTGTGATGTGCAGGTGGGAAAATACAACCCATAGGTCAATTTGCTACAGACTTTAGAAGAAATCTGATGCAACTGTGATAGGAATCAATACCCTAGAAATCAATATATTCTTGTGTGGTTTTATCTCTTAAAAAGCTGAAGTAGGAATTTACTAATGACAAGTCAAATTATTGGCAAGGCAAATGTGTTTCTGGAGGATTAAAACAGTTTGCAAGTCCTGCCAGGCCCGCAATGTCTGACGGCTTAACTTCATTAGTGTAACGTATTTCTAGAGCAGGCATAATTTGTCTAAATAGACTTAAAATTTTGGGATGAAGTCATCTGTCTTGCCATAGACTGCTATGGCTCTTAGGCCAACCTTGACAGGCTTGTCATCAGCAACTGAATGGTGAGGATGGATACTGCTTCTGCACCACTAAGGCTGTCCTGACTTGGAGGAGTGGGAGAACCATGTGTCATTTGCATGTCTGGTGAGGAGTGGAAAACTGCATCTGTGCTGTGTTTTCCACTCTGAACAACTGCAGTGAAGCACCAAGCCTGAAAACTTACTGAGTTATCCTGTGCTTATTGTGGCCTTGGCTGATGTTTCTTAATTTGTATGAATATGTCTCTGGTGGCTGGTATTTCTGGGTCTGCCCACAGACATTCTAAATTGGACAAGTAATGGGAATTCCTAACAATCCAAATCAACAAAATTCTTGCTGGAGACAGAAGAAATATCTCTTTTGAACCCGATCAAAATTAGAAGACCAAAACCTTGGCATTACAAAACCACACTCAAACTCGTTGGTCAAGCTGGTGCCTTAGCCAACCTGGGCTATCTATAACTCTGTTTCCTCTCACTGGGCCTGACCCCCAACTTGACTTGTGGGCAGATGTCCCAGCTTCAGCTGTTCCTGTCCCAAGGGCAGTACCTGATGCCTGGGGCTGGACCTGCCCTCTGTGCCCCTGGCTGCCCTGCTACCATCTGGGGTGGTGGGATGGACCCTGCCCGTGGATCCTCTGGAGCTCCCAGCCCTCAGGAGCAAAGGTCACTGGCTGCCGCCAGTCCTGTCAGATTTGCACTTGTTGATAGTGATGACATAAATAACAACTCACTAAAATGCATGAGTGATTTACTTTAAGCACTTTAGCACCTGCTGTTGCTCATTAAAGGATTATCATGCCCCAGATTGTTACTGGCAGCTCAGGGTTTACAGTTTTAGCACATGGCACATGCATATGAGTTACCTTACCATGGTGGGTTCATGCAGTTATTCTGCCCCTCCCCAGCCCCTTAGCCTTCATGTTAATATCTCACATGTCACTTGAAATCACATTTTGCAGGTGGAACGATTAGGAGAAAATTCAACAGTTGTAGCAACACACATGCTTTTAATGTTAGATATCAGTGTTTTACAGTATCTCATGATTCAGACTAGCAGAGCATTCTCTGTTGTTTGTTTATTTTATCACTATGTGGACATAATGTCAATTAGCATTTTCTGAAAAGGTTAAGAAGAATACATAAATGGAAGAGATATGAACATGGACTAAAGCCTCTGCAGAGATTTGGCATTTCACACTGTCCCCCTTGGCTGGCATTCAGTGGAAGGAGTTACAGCAGTTTTCATGGCAGGAACCAAAGACCTTGGCAAAAAATACCTGACTTCTCCTCCTAGTTGACTCCCATGCCTGCTTAATTGCTTTAATTGCTTGTTCTTCTGGTGTCTACAGCACATATTTCCTCACTGTAGCAAGTCCAAGTGCTGCAAACTTGTTCCTTCACCTCATTTTATTAAAGTTGGTCAACTTCAAGCCTGAACCATAGAAGAGTTCAATTAGTACTTCCTGGCGTGGTAATTTCCCAGCACCATCTGTTTTCTAATGCCAGAGCTGGCTGCGATTGTATCTCCTATGACTTTTTTGAACTATCTGCCCTCTCTTCTCTCACCATGAAAATTTTAACTGGAAATTACTTGAGTTGTTGTGTTTGGTATGTCACTGTGGGCTACTTGTCTGGTCTCAGGGAAATAACATTTAGGAGCAGTGCCCACAGCAGTTACTAAGGAGGGAAAAAGGAACAGTCTGCACTCAAAGATCCAGAGAATGGAAGAAGGAACATGTTAACATTACAGAGGATACAAAGCACCCTGCTGCTTTCCCAGGCAAAATTGCTCTCATAATGTGCAAAATCCCCCAACAAAACCAAAACAAAAAAACAAACACCTTCCCAAATTTTAAATAACAGTTTCACACAAAGAAACATGAAGCTGGACCATACAAACTTTGATTTGAATTATTTTGAAGTGAAGTTCAGCATCTCTATAAAAACATGGTAGTATCATACTTCATATAAACTTCCATTTAATACAAGCATTGGTAAAAAGAGGGGGGAAAGGAAGACTATAAAAGTCTTTGAAAGGTTTACTTAAGAAATACCTTTGAGGGAGTATTTTAGATCTAAAAATGTGCTTAGAGGGAGGGAAGATACTTCTGTTACAGGAGAAAAGAAGCTTTCTGAAGACATAATTTATTTACTTGCAGAGATAAAGCTTAGCAAGTTTAATGGACTGGTTGAAATTTCATATAAAGAAGAAAAGAGAGAAAATATTCTAAAGCAAACCTCTATGCTTTTGACTTTTCTTTTGAGCTGTAAAGTGTAAGCACAGCTTAGATACTTACCCAATTTTTTTGTGCAAAGACTGTCTAAAAATGTCCAGTGGACTCCTGGACCATTAAAAAGAAGATCAATCAGAAAATAACACAGAATGTGTTGTTAGGTTTATGTTAAGAGCCAGATTTTCAAAGCACTTTACAAAGTAGTTCCAAGAGTATCCAGTTTGAAAGTTAGATTCCAGAATTCACCACTGTACATGTCTGTACAGGACATGGAGAAAGTTAAAAATTGAGGGATGAGATTTGCAGCACCCAGAAGCTGAATGGAAGGAAGCCTAATCCAGCCAGACAGTATTCCAGTTATCAGGATGATGACCAGGAACTTTGGAAAGCTCTCGTCAACTCTATCTTATCAAACCAAGTAGGGAAGACATTTCTGAGGAGAGCTTCCATTTCAGTTATTGACCACTTCATGCCGCAGTGTATCTCAGCAAGAATATTCTGTGCTGTACCCCATTTTATATCAAATATCAATTAAGTATATATGTCCATCAAATATATTTGGAATAATCCAGCCTTTTGATGGTTTCTTATAACAGAGTTTTTTATAGTGCGGAAATAAACGCATCACTGATGCTATTGAATGTACATCACAACACGTGTATTTTCCACAGTTATCCAGAATTCATTGGTGTTGGACGAACATAAAATGCTCTTCTGGAATTATTAAATAAAACATATTTCTTTTTCTTAAAATATCACTTTATGTTATGAAATGTATGCACTATGAGAAGACTAGGACTAATTACAGTCAAGTAAAAGGAAAAGATCTCCTTAATAAGAAATCCTGAAAAGTTTTTGTGTAAGCATTGAACACTCCTTATGGCAAATCAACAATTCCAATATGTACATCTCTGGGAACAATGTTCTTAACCGGTCAGTTCTTTCTTTTTGTTGTTGCCTATGAAGCATTACTTTAAAAATAATGGGTAAGTCTACCTCTTCTGCTTAGTCTTAAACACAACTGACATTAAAGAGCCTGAAATTTTGACGATTTTCACAAAGCAGTGATATCAAAAGTATTCTGTGTATGAGCTGAGTCAAGCTGGTGACTCTCAGTAAGGTTAAGCTTAGGCTTCTTCAGTGTGTGCAGAAATGTCAGTAGATTTTTCCTCCAAGTATGGCATTTATCAATAAGCATTTTCTTTTTGTACTCATCTTGTTCTGTTGTTAGACATCAAGACTGTGGTGAAAGCACTAAAGGTGTCAATATCATAGCTGAATGTTAAAGTTACTTCGAGATACCTGGCTCTTGACTGGGTAGTGGCATCACAAACCCTGAAATGCAAATGTATTTTGAGAAAAGGTGCTTGGGTTTTCAGGTAGAAAGGGTAGGAAATCAAAGTCAGCCCAGAGGACACATGCTATTTCTAGGATTGCAGCTTCCCTGGAATAAGGATACTATTTTCTACAGAAAAACAATGGAAACACACCACCAAATCTTGATTATTTTTCTAATATATGTATTTTAATTTCTACAAAAAAAACCCATGAAAACAAATCTATGGAAAATACTTCATAACAAAGGCTTTTAATGACTTTCAATGACTCTTATTCTATTCATGAGTCTTGGATTTGCTTTTAAATTTTCAGGTAGAAGGCACCATTTCAGCTGTTGAAAGCAGTGTTTTCAGCACGCAGGAATACAAGTATTGCTTTCTGTGAGTACCTGTCACCATCACAGTTACCAATGTTCCCAGTGCAATAGCACTCAGGAAGGAGCACATATTCAGTATGTCTGCCCTCTTTGAGGATTTCCACTGTATGAGATGACTTGAGGCTAGTATATGACAAACCACAGAAATCTGCAGTAACTGTATTTTTGTTCGCAGGTGACAGTTATCTAACTGATAGAGGATTTTCTTGCTTTGGTAATAGGAGGATTTTCTTTCTTTTTACTGTATTGTATATCTAAATATCACATGGAAATACAAGCCATACAGCTCCATAGATGGAATCGCATTCATCTCCTCTGATTGGGAAGAAGGCTCAATAAACCCATGTAGCACTTGGTCAAGAAGCGTACTAGTGAACACAGAGGAGGGAGCTCCACGTAGCTGAGTGGAAAGTCCCCAGTGACAGTCATGCCCTGTTTACTTCAGGATAAGGCACTTCACTGGGTAAATATTGAACAGCCCTTGTTCTGGCTTACAGTACTTCCTGAAGTCTTACTGCAGGTTGTGATCTAGCCTAGATATCCATAACTCAAACACAATATTATAGAATAGTTTGGATTGGAAGGGACCTTAAAGACCATCCAATTCCAACCCACCTGCCATGGGCAGGGAAATCCCACTAGATCAGGCTGCCTAAGGTCCCATCCAACCTGGCCTTGAACACCTCTAGGGATGGGGCAGCCACAGCTTCCCTGGGCAACCTGTACCAGTGCCTGTCCACCGTCATGGTGAAGAAATCCTTCCTTATGTTAAGTCTAAATCTGCCCCTCTCTAGTTGACACCATTGCCCCTTGTCCTATCACTACAAGGATTTGTAAACAGTCCCTCCTCAGCTTTCTTGTAGCCCCTTCAGATACTGGAAGGTTGCTATAAGATCTTCTTGGAGCCTTCTCTTCTCCAGGCTGAGTGACCCAAACACTCTCAGCCTGTCCTCATACGGGCAGCTTGTTCTGACAAGAAAGCTGCATAACGCTATGGAAGTACTCACCTTTAAGACTTCATTTTACTTTAATGGTTCTGAATAAGGAATGATGTTATAATTAGGACACTTGACTGGGCTATAGGAGATGATGATACAGTGACTCAATTTCTCACTTGTCTGTGGAATAATAACTGTTTCCTGTGGGTGTTGTAAGCACTATGATACTGTCATGTTCCAGAAGTGTCTCCATCTGAATGTGACAGCCGTCACTAACAGTAGAAGCCTGAAAAATAATTCCGTACATTCTAACTCAGAAAGATGAAACAAGAAAACCTAACAAATGTTGGAAATTGTGCATGCTAACATTTCTTTTGTACACCTAAAAATGGGATTATTTGACTTTATTGGCCAGCCACACATATTTTTACAATGACTAGTTTTCTGCAGGCAGTTAGGTCCATGAACAGGCAGAACGGCAGAGCCTTGATCCTGTTTCTTTGTGACAGTTGTTTTTATCAGTCTAGACCAAATGAGTGAGAGAAAAGGCGAGAAGTTAATCAGTATTTTTCATTCTCCCTTCCTGAAGGCTAAATCTCTTCTCTGATGGGAGAAAGATTCTCCAGATATAAAATAGAGTACTCCACCTTTGCAAGCAACAGGACAGCTACAGTGCAAGCCATTGCTTTCTTCTGCAGTATGCCATAGGCATAAATTTGAATCAATTACTTCAAAATCTGTCACATTCTGCTTCAGCAATTTATGGAGGAAGGGGACCTTTTATCTTCTTTTTATTACTGAGTGGGAATTGGACAAAATCTGCTATTTTGTCCTAACTGAAATGGGTACAGAACATCTCTTATAACTGAATCATTGCCAAATAGCCTTGGATTAGTGACATGAGCGTGAAAGAAACTGCTGACTATACTGAGAATATTTTTAGTTTCCTCCTCATGACTGGCTCCCCAGCTCTGCCTTTCTCCATAGCTTTTCAAGGAAAAAGATAGGCTCTTTGTTGATATTTCAGATTTCATGCAGTGATGGAAAGATCTTGTTATTGCCCAACATGAGACAGACAAAAAAAATTAAGAAAAAGATAAATCTTACACGTTAAAATTATCAGGTGCAAACAGAAAGTGATAAAAATAATATGTTAAGTGACTTCACCTTGTAAGTGATTCTTCCCTTGAAGAACTTTTCAGGAGTTTATGCCTTATAGCTTAGGTATAGATGGTTTCAGTTTAAATTCTGGAGGCTTCTCAATCTGAGTACAGAGATCCACCCACAAGAAACAGCTTGCAGACTCAGACCTTTAGCTGGAAGAGTTAGCTGACTTATGTCAGTTAGCTTGCATGTATATACTCTCCCCATTCTCTACTTAAAATAGCAGTAGCTAGTTGAAAATTTATTTTCATGGGGGTGGGAAGGTGGTAGGAATAATAAAATGAATTCATAAGCCTAGTTGTGCATCATGAAATACATCTTTTGATTCTTACATGTAACAGCCATTCATATGTGATGTATGGCTGCAGAATTCACAGTAAATGCCATTCAAATTCACAGAATCACAGAATCACAGAATGACCGGGTTGGAAGAGACCCACTGGATCATCGAGTCCAACCATTCCTATCAAACACTAAACCATGTCCCTCAGGACCCCGTCCACCCGTAATTTAAACACCTCCAGGGAAGGCGAATCAACCACCTCCCTGGGCAGCATATTCCAGTGCCTAATGACCCTTTCCGTAAAAAACTTCTTCCTAATATCCAACCTAAACCTCCCCTGGCGGAGCTTGAGGCCATTCCCCCTTGTCCTGTCCCCTGACACCTGGGAGAAGAGGCCAGCTCCCTCCTCTCTACAACCTCCCTTCAGGTATTTGTAGAGAGTAATGAGGTCTCCCCTCAGCCTCCTCTTCTCCAGGCTAAACAGCCCCAGCTCTCTCAGCCGCTCCTCATAAGGCCTGTTCTCGAGCCCCTTCACCAGTTTTGTTGCTCTTCTCTGGACACTCTCCAGAGCGTCAACATCCTTCTTGTGCTGAGGGGCCCAGAACTGGACACAGTATTCAAGGAGCGGTCTCACCAGTGCCGAGTACAGAGGGAGAATAACCTCCCTGGACCTGCTGGTCACACCATTTCTGATACAAGCCAAGATGCCATTGGCCTTCTTGGCCACCTGGGCACACTGCTGGCTCATGTTCAGCCGGCTGTCGACCAACACCCCCAGGTCCCTCTCCTCCTGGCAGCTCTCCAAACAGACCTCACCCAGTCTGTAGCTCTGCATAGGGTTGTTGTGCCCCAGGTGCAGGACTCGGCATTTGGCTGTGTTAAACCTCATGCCGTTGGACTCTGCCCAGCGGTCCAGTCTGTCCAGATCCCTTTGCAGGGCCTTCCTTCCCTCCAGCAGATCGACACTTCCGCCCAGCTTAGTGTCATCTGCAAACAATTTGTATTGACATTTAAAGGTCAAGTAGCACCAATATTCATTGAGAGAGCACAATAAAAAGATGTGGAAAAGTGAGCCTCAGAAAGAAAAATTAAGAGAATGATAGTGTGATAGCTTGCTGTTTTGCCTACCAAAATGTTTTGAAGAGCAGCAGGAAAAGTTTGTCCTGCCATTCACTATGGAATGCAGTCCTAAAAGTGGCATATAAAGATAAGCCTTTTTATTGAAAAATGGCTACAGCACATATCTGCTAGAGATCAAATAGCCTAGGCACTTTGAAAAGCAGAGGAGACAACAAAAAAGAATTATGACACAGCTCTTCTTTTGCTGCATTCTGCTTCCTTCTTCAAAGAGTTGTTAGCAAGTGAACTAACCTTGCCTATTCCTCCATCTCTTTGCTTCTTTTTTCCTTTGAATCTTTTTTTTTTTTTTTGTCAGACAGATAAATGGTAGTTTTAGGAGAATGGTTATTAAGCAAGGACAACTAGGTGAATTGTAAAGGGCCTCTCATTCAGCTTAAAACTCACTGAACGGTGCAGGCAGGGGAGACTGGATATGCACACAGTGCTGTCATTTGCACAGCATAAGGGAAATGAAACATTTTTCCTGAGCTCTTGTTGTTATAGCACTTTCATAATAGCTGTAGTCAGATCAGAAACCTTCAGGAAGAAATGTAAACATTTTTCTAAATTTGTTCTGTTGCATAAGAACTGAAAGGTGAAACCAACTTTTCCCTCATTCCAGAACAAACATAGACCAAAAATGCATAGAGGAGATTAAACTCTAAACTTTTCTTGAAATCCATTCGTGATTAACAGAGAAGTGTGGTTTCTCTGCCTCACAGTCTCCAAGATTTTTGTCTGTAAGTCTCTATTTGACATCTACTTTTCCACACCATCCACCTTACATGAGAATCTGCCTTTGACACACATTGTTAAAATGAATCTTTAAGCAGGATTTTAAACAGGCCAACATTTAGCTTGATGGGAAGAAAAACTGCCTGACTGTAATGATAGTACAGAATTTCTCTCCCGAGTTTTAGAAGGATGAAAGGAGAGGTCCGTCTCCTTTCACAGCATTTTCAAACTTCCAGTAATGAGTTAGCAAGAAATGTGTCCCCGTGAACAAAACACCATAACTGCCACTGCAGAGTTCCTTACAGAAATGCCATGTAAATCAGCAGGGCTGGTTTGAAACTTCACCACATTTTGGCAAGGAAAAGAGGAAACGCACCTTAAATAACTTCAAATATATGAGACTTACAGGGAAAAAAAGTCACAGTGAAAGGTATCCAACTGATAGATTGTGCTTTGACTGCATTATGGAGCACATAAAATGAAGGGCAAAGGATTTTCAAACTCATAATTGGTATGGCTGTCATTATTTTTACAATTTCCAAATGCTGGTTTCACAGTTGCATATATAATGCAGAATAATGAAAAGAGTAGAAAGCAAACCCTTCAGATGAATGTCTCAATGTTAGTATCTGCTTTGTAAAAGACATAGAAGAGGAAGCAGTATATTTAAGTTGATTTAACATGAGAAATCTGGACCAAGCTGCAAAAAAAAACCCCAAAAATGAAGTGAAAGGGAAGCAACAAGCAATTCTTAGGGTAAAGGTCTACATTTTTGTTAAACAATGGATTCACTTTGCTTCCTAGTGCATCTCCTCAGTTTTGAGATTTGTACCTGTATGAACTAAAGAAAATATAAATAATCGGTCAATCCAAATTGTCATGTACAACCCTATGAACATTAATTTTCAAGGAAAATAACAACTTTGTCTGTGACTTCCTCCACTGTAGAACAAAGCCACAGCACGTGAAGTGAAATGGGACTGTATTCCTTGGGAAGAGCTTGTGCTGCTTCACTCCTACCAATAGAAGCCAGGAAGGCAAGTGTTGTTAATACATTAAGCAACTACTGTAACACTATCATAGAATCATAGAATACCAGCATGCTTACTAAACCATGTCCTGAAGAACCACATCTGCCGGTTTTTTTAACACTTCTAGGGATGGTGCTTCCACCACCTCCCTGTGCAGCCTGTTCCAATACTTCACCACTCGTTCAGTAAAGAAAGAGTGCTTTCAAGGGGAAGAGACATTCTTCTAATTATTTTAACCAGAGAACAAATTACCTTATTAACATGAACAGCTGTTTGATCTCCTACAGCAAATCAAGGGATAGAAGTGATGTTCTATTAAACTTGCAGGCATTATCTGGTTATTTAAGCTATACTCAACATAGGATTTTTCAGACACTCTGAATTCCTCCTAAGATTCTATATAATATTGTACGCCCTGCCTAAAAATGATTCCCTGTGCTTAACTGACTTTGCCCCCGTATTTCTATTGCAAATCCACTTCAAAGCAGTGAAAGAATGCCTAAACAGCATCTAATGCCTGGACATCCATCATCACCAGCCTGTGTTATGGAACAGAGGTATTCCTGACAGATGTGGGTTCTTCAGGAACTCTATCTCAGTTTTTCATCTTCACTGCTGAATGTAAAATCACCAAGAGTATGTAACATGAACAAGAAGAGGATCTTGGCAAGTGTATAACCTGTCCCTTGTCAGGAGTAATTTTTTTTAGTCTTATAATAGCCCAGGCCATTGGTCTGAGTGCTGTTTGTGTGGTTATACATGTCACTGTAAAGGTACCAAGTCCCTTGGCATCCTTCTACAAGTTACCTGGAGGTGCTCCCACAAGTAGCTCTGACAGTTGTGTATTTATGTGTGTACAGTGCTTTGCTCTCCAGAAACCAGGGCCAGACTTCTGTCTTAGGATTATTTATCACCTTCTTTAACAAGATAGAACACGCACTTGAATGTGGCTCTCAGAAATCTAGTAGCAATGACCATGCAAAAGACACCAAGGGAGATTTTTCACTCATCACTGCTGTGTAAAGAGCTGTGTGCCAACAAGAGTGGTGCCACAAGACTGTAGCAACTCGCCAGCAATGGCCTACTCAAAGTAATTTTGATAGTTTCAATGTTACTTCATGAAACTCAAGCCAGATTTGACTTAATTGATCTTTCGTTTTCCATTCACAAACAAGCAGGAAGAATCAAATTTAAAGATGATTTGAGCACTACAGTGGGTTGTCACTCATTCTGAGGATCTTGCTGGGGACCTAGACAGGGCTGTTTTATAGGCAGTCTTTTTCTATGCACAGGTGCCTATCTTCACTTTACCATCAGATCAGCCAGCCAGTCTACAGCCAAAATCTGTGGGAATACAGAAAGAAAAGTAAAGCAGTTGCTGTTTAAAAGACCACAAGTTACTCTTTCCTCTGATGGTGGGTGAGTATAGGTTGCTCTGATCCACTTCCTCGTGTGAGAATCCCATTTCCCTCAATGACTGTCTTAACTTCAGTTCTCACCTCTGCCTTGTACAGGCAGCTTTTAAAGCATGAAGAATAACAAAGCAGAATCTTCTTGTTTCTTCACATTTGCACACTGAACTTTACTAAGACAGAAGTTTTCAAGAGTGAAGGCATTCTGACTGCAGCATCACACAGTTGTCAGGGATATGCCAAAATCTGATTGGTCAGGATCTGATTCTTCTGAGCTTGTAAGCAGAGATGCACCATACTCATCATTGGAGTTAGTGGGGAATCAATGCATGGTTTGGAATATGGAGGTAATGTAACTTGACAATGACAAAAGATCTGCGTATCACTCAATGGCAAACATCTTGCTGGCTTGAATCTAGTGGTTCCAAGCTCTTGTTAGGTTTCTGCACCAATGGGAACGAGGGTGGAGGAAGACTGCTTGGGACATGCATTGGGAAATAGTTGGGAAAAAAAGAGGGGGAAGAGAAAAACCCTTTTGTGTGTGTATAGGAGGAGTGAAGGAATTTTGGATCAACTACAATAATGTGCTGTCAAATTTCCAGTGGTCAGGCCACAGTGATCTGTGCTAAGAACACTGAATAAGGCAGGTAAATATTTTGTAATGCTACAAACTTGTCTTAACTAAATCCTGTTACATGAAGCCATGTTTCAAATATTATTTTGGTGAATTCCAGAAGTCTTAGAAAGTGAAAACCTGCGTTTGCTTCTATTTATTTATTTTTAATTTTTCCTGCATTCAGGAAATAATGTGATTTATCAGCCGATGAGAGACATGATCTCTCCTTAAGCTGGAAGAATAATTTTAAGTTTTTCTCTCAAGGCAAGAGAAAGAGTTGCTTGTAGAAACTGATACAGTTTTTAGAAAAAAGCATTTTTCAGTGAAATTTCTTTTTTCACCTTTGCCTATAGACAACACTCAGTTGAGTGGCTAAAGTTAATGGACATAAATCTGGGTAAGGGTGTGCGGAATGAAAGCTTATATGGAAGGAAAAGATGGGGGATAAGTAAATGTTGTGTAGCTACCTGGCATGGAAGGGCATCTGTTTCGTGGGGATATGTGGTTGAAGCCACTATAAAAAATGAAGGTGAGACACATGAGAAGTAGATACAAAACCCATGAGGAATCAGAGATAACATCTGAAGACCATAACACTTAAATCACTGATGGACAAGCCACTAAAGGAGCAACTCCAGGCCTTGAGGAGGTTCAACCACAGCTTTGTGAGGGATAAGAAGGAGCGGGGAACAGGTTTACCATGGGCCTCATGGGAAAGAAGAAACTTATTTTGGGATATCTTTGGGGGCTTCTCAGACTGTAAAACTTTTTATGAGATACTTGAAGGGAATTGAGGAGAAGTATGAAACTTATTATGGGTCATTTCGGGGAAGTGACAAAGGTAAGGAAAGGAAGAAGCAAAATGAATGTGGAAGGACCAAGTATGTGAAAATGGAGAAGAGTAGTGGATAATAAGGGCTAGCTATGTAGATGTAAGTTGTTGCTTGTATCCCTGTCTGGCCAAACCTAGCAGCTGATCACTGTAGTCTGTCCTGTCTTCTCGTTAAACATCATTCATAACTGGGAGCCAGCTACTGGAAAGACCACAGGTGTGGGGACCAGGCACTGGGAGCCCAGGTATCTGAGAGCTGGCCAGTTGAGGGACCAGTACTGAAGTGTGTTTGTGTGAGTCTGGATGTGAGGTCTGCTGGTAAACTTTGAACCCTAACCTAGTTAGATAGCAAGCAAGCAAGAATAGGATAAGTGCATTTGTATTGTTCATGTAATTTGAAAATGCTTCACCAGTGTCTCTCACGGACCTTCTTTTTCCCTCTTATCTCCTCAGAGTATACCTCTTCTCATTAACCTTTAAAGGTCTTACATCTCTCTCCAGTCCATGTTTTGAAGCACTATAGAACACTGTTTTAAATATGTGTATGTTTGCAGAGAGAGTTTATCAGGGTAAAACAAATTTTTCAGTTTGCTAAATTAAATTTTTACAGTATCATCTATATTTGTTATCTTAAATACCTGGCTATCTGAGTAGGGTAAAATATTACTTCTTTGTTTTTATTTTACTCAGTTCATATTTGGCATTGCCAACCTAAATAGAAACTGAAAGTCAGATTTAAAAATTTGTTGAATTTTCATTAAAGTGATGGCAACTGTATGTCTAAGTTAATCTTATTGTAAATTACTATTCAGGTAACCTTTTTTCAGCTGAAATGTACCTAAGTTAAGAAGCTCAGGACTTGTCGCTTGACATCTTTTCATATACCGAGTGAAAATTAAGTGTGTGGGTTTCCATTACCTTGATTACCTGTGCCATTTTCAGGAGAAACTGTGCTGTGAGTGATAAAAGTACTAGCAATGCCATTTACTTTTTAAAAAAAAATTCAGGTAGAGCACTGTCAGTTTGCAGGGGAGTAAATTTCATGCTGAGAACATGATTAAAGTCTGTTTACACTGTCATCATTTGTGGTCCACAGGGAACCTGAATGCAATATATCCTATTGGTGATACCTGCATAACTCGGATAAAAACACTATTAACATCTTGTTTTCCTGAAATGGTTGCAGCTATTAATGGCCATAGGCAGTAAATAAAACTAAGTATCATAAAGGAGAACAGACATCAGGCTCACAAATTGGAATATCTGCTTTCAGTATGAAAATACCTGATGAAAGAAACTTGAAGTTTCAAAAAATAATTGAGAAGATTTGTTCAGCCCTACATTTCCTCCTAAAATGAAATAACTTCACACAGCTGTCTTGTCAAAGCAAAATTGTGTGTTTGATGCTAAACTAAAGAAATATATCTGAGTTACTGACCTTCTATTAGCTGAAAATACACAGAGAACACTAAGGGTTTTATGACTGTGTATTAGATTCTCCAGTTTCATTCAGATGTTCCTCAGCAGTAAGCAGAATGCAGCCCTGCAAGTCTGCAGTGCTTCCAAGAGCTATCTGAATGAAAATCCCTTCCCCTTTCCCTTTTCTCTTCCTCTTTTCCTTCCCCTTCCCAGGTTACATGCGGCTGCATGTCCAGGGAGTGATTCTTCTCACTAGAGAAGAGATCTCTCCCCATCACTTGTGGGATTGTATCTAAACTACTGTGTCCAGTCTGGGGCTTGGCAGTACCAGAAGGACATACCCATACTGGACTCAGAGGAAAGAGGTTTACTATAGGATAGAATTAATCTCACTTTCCTTCCTCAAAAAGCCAATGTGGAATTCAGGTGCCCACCATGGTTTTATATGAAGCTTACCTAGTTCTCTTTAAGGAGGGTTTCTAGCTGTTAAGGTTTGAGCTTTTTGAAGAAAACCTAGTGATCTACCCAGTTTGATTCATCTTGGAGAGGCCATCCTACTGGAAATGACATTCATCATAAATGTGCCAGCTCATATAGAAGTTCAGAATTTCTTGCCTTCGACAACGTTTTGTGTTCTTTGCTTAGGCCAATCCATTGCACAGAGGCAATCTATTACCACAGAATCTTCTTTCAGTTCTACCTGCTGTCATCCTGTTCTTCAACTAATGCCTATCCTGGATTTAACTCTTCAGCTTCTCTCAACTGGGACAGTACCATTCGATTACAAAAGTTATGTGATTACAGCAAAGGCAGACCATTTAGGTTTTTTTCCTCCCTCTGCCTTTCACTGTTGAAGAATTTCACACAACAGTTACATGTGCAAACACTCTGACATTTCCATGAGCTAATCAGAATATGCATAGGAGGGGACTCAGAGGATTTTCTTCCTTTTATGAATGTATCAGTGATATAGTCATATAGGGGTGTTTTATTCCAAGAAACAGAAAAGAGTACCTGAAGAAGTAGTTTGTTTCATACCCTGAAATGTTATAATAATTATTTTCTCTTTAAAACTAATCAAGATGAATTCTTGCTGTTGTAGGGTGAAGTTTGGTGTTAATTATTTACATTTTTTCCTTTCTACAACTGTTCTTTCTACATAATTAAAAATTCCTTCCCATCCAACAAGAAGTCTGTGTTCCAGCTGAGTTTGATCCTCCTAGAGGGAAAGGGTTTTTTGTTATTGCTCATTTTCAGTCATCCCCTGCTGATATCCTGTCATCCAGTGAAAACGGAATGAATTTGCAAGAGGCTTTCTGTAGCAGAAAAGTCTCCAAAGTTTTACAGTAAAATAATGCATACAATGTACTGGAAAACAATTGAGTTCACAGTGCCGGAATATAAAATCATAGTAACAAACCACTAGTGAGTTCGATGCACTAAGTGCAATATTGATTTGAAGAAATTTCGTTTTACTGTGGTGAAAGCCTTGTCTATTCTGCCTGAGTAGATTGTGAAATGCCTAAGAGCAAACAGGTATCTACAATTACTTGTATCCACATAAAGATTTTTTGAAAAAAAACTACTTTCTATAATTAGTTTCAGTACCTATCTTGCCTGTGGGCTGTCAGCACTGATGTGAAGAAATCACAATTTCACGCACGTGTAGATATACATTCTTCTGGAAGCCACTGAAATGGCATAGTCTAAATTGTCTATAGATATGCACAACGTTGTCACCATTGAGTCCTGGGGAAATGATCACGCAAGTTGGAAGAGCACAGAAGGCAATCTAGATTTTGGTTGGAATGCAGGACGGAAGGGTAACCTGAATGTAACCTGCATTTTAACACCAGTTTAATTAAATTGATGAATACAGTGGAATGGATGCAGATTTTATTTTGGTTTTGGGGTTTTTTTAGTATGCAAATAAAGTGATATGGTAATATCAGTCAGAAAAGTGAAGTAATGTGGGAGTTCCATATATACAGCATGCTAATGCATCTATCATGTTCCAGAGAATGTGGATCCAACACCATTGAGTAGATCCATTCCTTGTGACAATTTGAGGAGAGAGGGGGTGGATCTTGTTTTGCTGTAATACTGTAGACCACAGTCAGAGATATCAAGATTCATTTTGATGTATCTACATGATGTCCCTATCAGAAAACAGTGTTAATGGGATGCTCTCAAAGAACTGTTTCTGCATGGGCTGCCGGTCTGAGATAGCAGTAAGGACACATTCAGTTATTTTGTGTATTATTGTTAACCATTTTATTAAAATGAAAAACTTGCCATCCAGTTTATTCTATATTATCCTTCTGTCTTTCTGTCTTCTTCCTGCTTTGCAAAGCTTTTTTTCATACTTCTCATTCTTTTCTTAAAGATTTATGTGAAGAATATACCATACACAGTCACTAAAATAAAGATTTTTGTGGTTGATGGCCAATTCAGACAACTAACCTGTTGCACTATATTAATTAAAAGTTGTTTAATGCAATCAAAACATTTGGAATACACAAATGATTTCCAAATATGAATTAGTTATCAAATTATTTTTCTGTCCCTGTGAGACTGCAAGCTCAAAAATGTATTACAGAGCCAAACATGCTTATGGTATTAGAGAGAAGCAACAGGCCAAATTCAGACAGATGACACTCAGCCAGATTGTTGTGTGTGGTTCAGTAAGGTGTTACTGTCTAACACTTAAAATATATCATTTAACCATTCTACTCTACTCATTTTTACAAAAATTACTTTTCTCTGTGGAGACCAATAAGTGCAGATTTGAGTTACTGAGAAACAAAGCTAAGCTTTTGTTAAGGACAACTACAATGGAACAATACATGCTAATGATTAAGAAATGTAGGTATTCTGGTAATCTAAATTAGAGCCTATATGTTGTCCAAACCTGTTATTGGTTACATGAGAATTTGTATCTTGAGCCACCTAATTTAGTCCACTTTTTTTTTTTCAGTGCTGGAGTAATCTGAAACACAGATATTTTGCTGGTGTCACACATGATCACAGGCTGGAGATTGAATACAATCATATTGCTGTTATTGAAACTTGGTGGGATGAATCCCACTCTCCTCACTTCTCCTGGGTCAATGGCCAACAAAAGGGAGACCAGGGGGATAAAGCCCCTCCCATTGCAGTGGAGATCATGTCTATGGGACCTGATGAGATATACCCCAGTGTCCTGAGGAATTTGGCTGATGTGGTTGTCAAGCCACTCTCTATGGTATTTGAAAAATCATGACAATCAGGAGAAATCCCTGGTGACTGGAATAATGGCCAGATGGAGATCAGTGATCAGTGACAAGAGGTGCCCCTCTGGAGTCCATGCAGGGAACCGTGCTGTTTAATATCTTCATCAATGATATAGACAGTGATTGAGTGCACCCTCAGCAAGTTGCAGGTGACACCAAGCTGGGTCATGCAGTTGTCGCACCAGAAGGATAGGATGTCATCCAGAGGAACCTGGACAAGCTGGAGAAGTGGGTCTCTGTGAACCTCCTGAGGTTCAACAAGGCCAAGTGCAAGGTCCTACACCCAGGCTGGGGCAATATGTGGTTTCAGTACACGCTGGGGTACAACATGATTGAGAGCACCCCTGGGGAAACCCTTAGAGGTGATGCCTGCTNTTCAGGCTTGACGTAAGGAAAAAATTCTTCACTGAAAGGGTCGTTAGGCATTGGAATGGTCTGCCCAGGGAGGTGGTTGACTTGCCTTCCCTGGAGGTGTTTAAGGTGTGGGTGGATGAGGTTCTGAGGGACATGGTTTAGAGATTGGTAGGAATGGTTGGACTTGATGATCCAGTGGGTCTCTTCCAACCTGGTGATTCTATGATTCTATGAAAAGGACTTGGGTGTGCTGGTTGTTGAGAAGCTGGCAATGTGCACTCACAGCCCAGAAGGCCAACTGTATTCTGGGCTGCATCGAAAGAATAGTGGCCAGCAGGTCGAGGGAGGTGATTCTGCCCTTCTACTCCTGTATCATGAGAACCAATGTGGAGTACTGAGTCCAGTTCTGGAATACTCGACACAAGAAGGATATGGAACTGTTGGAATGGGTCCAGAGGAGGGCTGCAAAGATGATTAGAGGGCTGGAGTACCTCCGCTGTGAGGCTGAGAGTTGGGCTTATTCAGCCTGGGTAAAAGAAGGCTCCTGGGTGACCACATTGTGGCTTTCCAGTGCCTACAGGAAAGCTGGGCAAGGACATTTTACAAAGGCATGTAGTGATAGGTTGAGCGGGAAAGGGTTTAAATTGGTGGGGGGAAGATTTAGATTAGACTTTAGGAAGAAATTCTTCACAATGAGAGTGGTGAGGCACTGGCACCGGTTACCTAGAGAAGTTGTGGATACCTCCATCCCTGGATGCTCCTTTCCCTGGAGGTATTCAAGGCCAGGCTGGATGGTGCCTTGAGTGGCCTAGTCTGGTGGGACATGTCCCTGTCCATGGCAGGGGGGTTGGAACTAGATTATCTTTAAGGCCCCTTCCTACCAAAAGCTTTCTATGATTCTATATACAACTTAAATCCTCATTATCCTATTTTATTCATGACTCATCCCTGATTTTGGGACTGCAACATCCTCAGAAACTGTTGAATAATCCAGTAAACAAATCATTCTTCTTTTTTCTTTTTCTTTCTTTTTCTATAGTGAAGGTTTAGCCTGAACAAGCAACTTTAAATCATATTTTTAAGTTATTCAAGCACAGCTTCATTTATCTGAGATTTGATCTATGGAAATCACAATTTTCAAACATTTCATAACAACACAGAAGTTCACAAGGTGCTACGTAATATGTAGTCATTTTTGCCTTAAAACACATTTTTTCAATGTTGACTTTCCATAAATATATCTTGATCTAATGGAACTTACTTTAAAGCTCTACTGGAATAAATCAATTACCTCTTGATTTTTTTACCCCCAATATCGAGCATAATAAACCCATCCATTTTACTTCCTAAAATACATTATTTTGTATAGTGTTGTAATAGTTTCTGAAGACTTCTGGAGTACCTACAGCAGAACGTCACTTTATAAACCGAATGATTTTTACTCCCTGGTGGGTCCTTGTTCTGTTAAAATAGTCACTTTGATAATAAGAGCTTTTATTAGGAAATAAATTCTCAGTAATTTTGAAATGTGTGAATTAAATTTGCGCTGTGAGGATTTGATTCTAAAAGCTTCTACCTAATTGGTAAAATAAGAACAATTAGGACCAACTTTTAATGAGATTACAGTTCTATTATGCTCAGAAGCATTAACATTTAAATGCTTCTGAGCCAGAAAGATACTTTTTTGTTTAAGTTTTTTAAATTTCATTTCTTTATATAAGTGTGAAATACAGTATCAAAGAACAGAGTAAATTGTGTTTCTGCACCTGTGTTATGCAATTAAAAGCATCTTGGCACTTTTTTCTGTAGTCTAGCTCATCTCTATGAGTTCCTTGATGATGCTACTAATTTTCTCAACAGTTGCAATGTTTTTTCTTCAGTCTGTTTCCTCCTCTCATTGAGTACTTGGAGGAAAGCAAGAAAATTTGATTGCAGCTGCCCCCTCTTTAGTGGTCTTTTAAACACCAAGTCACCTAAAGCTCACTAACATCCTTTGTCTTTGGTGTGCAATGATTTCAGTAAGTATCCACAATACCCTGTGTCATTGTGTGTCTGCAGGTATCAGCCTTCACAAGGTGAAGTGCCACAGCACTGCTTGTACCTAGAGCCTACAAATGTCTAGAAACTTAAAATTAAATCAAAAACCTTTCAGCCTGTTTTGATGTGACTAGTTCCCCACACACACTCTATGGGAAGCCCAGGTGCTTGTGAAAGGGTTCTGATGCTAGGGTAGAAACAATTTCTTCATCTTCCACCTTCTTTATGAGTACTTTTCTTAAGCCACTGGAGGATATGTTCCTACAGCTTTGAATGAAGTCAAGGAAAAATCTCAAATATCAAGCTCACACATTTTTGTGCTTCTCACACCTACCTGTATGAATAAATTAATTTTTTTACTTCTCAAAACAGGAGACAAAATATTGCCTCTTATAATTACACAGCTGGTGAAGCTGTAGTCTAAAACCCATGTGCTGTTTCAGCAATTGATTCCAAACAGCATGACCAGTGTTAAGGGAAAGATGCAAACAATTCTAATTAATTCAGAGCAAGACATTGAGCTTGATTTCTTTGAAGTTGTATTTCTTGTTAGAAGTCAACCTTAGCCTGTGACAACAGGAGCTGGCAAAAATAATTTTTATTTTTAAAACTGGAGAGACTGTCTGAGAGAAACTGTTGAAAGTTTTATATGGCAGCAGAGTTTTAAATGTCTGATGAAAAGCCATAAGATTCATATTGTCATTCTTCATGGGTGACTTGTTTATATTTTTTCAGAGAGCTACTACACTTTCTGAATGGTTATTGAGGGATTGTGTATTCATAATTTATTCTCAAGGGGTACTTCATAAATACCAAATATCTTAGTCCCCCAGCTGTCTTCTGGCTCCCTGACCATCAATACTGTGTACATTAGTTCAGCAGTAAGCACTCTTTTAGACAGAGACACTTAGCTCCCTCCCAAAAAATGTAGGTGCAGTTCTGGGGATAATTCTGTCCAAAAGCCATTCTCCAAAGAAGTATATATGAGCCTACACACACTCTAACTATTGCATTGCATTCTTCCAACCCACACTCAGTAGGCTCTGCATCCTCAAGCAACCTTACATGTCTCCCCCAGACAGGTAATACGTGCCTTCTGTTTCTTGCTATAAAAATACTGTTCCTGATAAGTTGAAACAAGATCCTCATGTTTGTTTCAGATCATTTCAACTAGAAAATACAAGATATTAAAACCAATTAAATCCCTAAGTCACCAAGACATCAAGTAGGTCCTTTAGGAGAAATTTCAGGGTAAATCAGAGTAGATGCAGCCAGCCTGTTTGAAAGGGGGAACCCCCAATATGGACATGAGCCATTCTGTACCATGTAGTGTGGAGCCAGTGATCTCCTTGTAGGGAATGCATTTAGCAATGCAAGTATGGCCAGAGAAACTAAGACTGAGCAATTATTCAGGCAACTGATGGCAGACCTCACAATTGTGTTAGTGGCAACAAACTGCAAATAGCAGAACTCCCCCTTGCCCAACACTCCTGCACAAAATATGCCTGCTTTGGTTGCACCTGTATTTCGTGTAAATCTTTTGGAACTTGCTGAGGATGCTAACACTTTAATTTCTATTATTCCACAAAAATGTTTAGAGAAGTCTAAATATCTGTCTTTAGCATATGCTTGTGGATGCGTGTTACTTTACTAATGCAAATAATTAGCTTCATTGGGTCTCAGTGATTAATCATGTGCTCTGATGGTTATTGCACTGGGTCCCAAACCGTATTCATACTTTAAGTGGAAAAGATAACTTTGTGTAGTTATTCTCCACCACGACCTCTAAACAAAAATATTTGCAGTCCATTGACTTCAAAGACTATTACTCAGCCCCCTGGGTACATTAAACTCTAACTATAATAAAATGGACACCTTTTTTATATGAAGAAAGAGTGTCCAGTCATAAACTACATTTCTCCTATCCATCTTCAGCTCTTATTCATATGCCAGAAGTCTACTGCTCCTGCAGCCCTTGAAGTGACTAAGAATTTTGCAACTGTTAGCAATGCACTAAATCAGAATAAGATTTTCTTTAATACAAATGTGTGAACCTAAGGTGAGCAGCCAAACACAGCTTTTCAGCTCTGCAGACTTGACTGCGCTATAGTGAAGCTGAGTTTGTTCATGAGAGCTGTTCTCACAGTTTTAAGCAGCACACGAAATCTTTCCTTATGTAATTACATTTCTTTTTCTTCATTCCCTAGCACTTTCATAAAACTACTAGGCATGCATAATATCCTGTATTATTTCTAAACAAAGTAAAATTACATGAAAGGTACAGTTTAATTAAAGAAAGATATTTAAGTTTGTTGATATCTAGAAGGCTTAATTATACACTTCAATTTGCATATAGAGAAATAAGCTGCTAAGACATAACCCTAGCTGGTTTGAGAAGAACCTGTGAATTGTCCTTTATTAGTCAGTCTATGCTCAGCTCTCCTTTTGGATGTCTTCTGCATCTCACTGTTCTGGTATTTGTTCTCTATTTGTCTTTTAATGATTTAGAAACTGCTCCTTTGTTTACTTTTAGAAAAAAAACTCTTTTCACTATACAGACTCCCCATCTAAGCAGTCTTTTAATCACTAGCTAAAGATGAAACAACATCTGTATTTATTGATGAAGATGCTTCAAGTCTAAAGAGAATTGACTTGAATTTTTTGTAATTAACGTGATCAGCAACATTAACTTACTGACAGCTTCAGTCTGATGTTCCTTTTTAGCAGCTGTGGTCAAGATAAAACATTGAACATTATATATAAACATAGACATATCTCCTCACCTCTCTTTCAAAACGAATCTTAAAAAGAAAAACATCCAGAAAAGTTCTTTAGAAGATATCTCATAGTAATTTGTAATGTGATCTGCAAAGAAACACCTCCAGTCCTTGCAATTTCATAACCAAGGACCATAACAATAATCCTTGTTGTGTGCATACTTTTATTTCCTACTTAGTTCTCCTTTGGCCTTTTTGGGTAAAATGAGGCAATATTCAGCCTCATATTCTATATAAGCTTGTCATCACTGTTCTTTATTTTATTGTATGATGACCTGTGTCTACACAGAAAGCAGCAGAGACCCTTTGAGCCTGCCATCAAGGATACGCAGGAATCCTGCACTAACTTATTCTACCTGGATGGCAGAAGCAAGAGAGACAATTAAACAATTGCTAAGGACCGCAGTAGCCCAGTGGGGTGATGGACAAGCAAGGATTAAAGCATCCAGGGTAGAAACTAAGCTGAGAAGGTGCAGACCATCATTACTTCAGACAGACCTGATATCATGATTCTGTATTGAGTCTTCTAACTCAGAACTGTGTCACCAAAAAGGTGAAGGGTTTACCTTCTGCCAGTTGTGGCAAGACACACTGCGTTCCCTCTGCTAAAGCCTGGGCATTTTGTCTTTACAGAGTTTCCAGAGTAGGGAGAGGCAGAGACAAATGTGCAGATTTACCTATCTTACCTGATGTCACGCAGTACTGATTTCCACAGGCTACTGGTCTGATTAACAGCGAATGCCAATTTCGAATAATACAGTTAGCATAATAAGGCTAGGATAATACAACTATTAATTTTGTAAATGACTTAATGGTCTACATATAAAATAATAATTGCAAGAAGAAGAACTCTGTGTTTACAAGCTAAACTGGGACTAAGAAGTAAAAGAAGGATATTTTATACCCGGTGTCCTGAGCGCGTCCAGAGAAGAGAGACGAAGTTGGTAGGGGGCTGGAGGACAAGTCTCACGAGGAGTGGCTGAGGAAACTGGGGTTGTTTAGCCTAGATAAGAGAAGGCTGAGGGGAGACCTTATTGCTCTCTAAAACTACTGAAAGGAGGTTGTAGAGAGCAGGGAGATGGCCTCTTCTCCCAACGTAATCAGATACATTATTTGTTTAGGGTATCATCTCATAAACTTACTTTACTTACAGTTTGGAAGATATATTGCACCTCATTGTTTTAAGTTGGCACACCGAAATACGAATGGGGTTGACCAAACATGGGAAGTAATTAGTGATCTTTAAAACTTGTAATTGCAATTTTCATTTTATCTTACACATAACTGTGAAAGCATAAGATAGCAGATACATAAGAGTGTAAATTCCCACTGATAAGACCAGTGACCTTTTACATGCCTATCCTTGGACACAGTCATAATACTATAACATGCAACATATATTTTAAAGGACCATCTTTATCTTGTTTTCTCTTTTCCTTCATCCACCTTTGTGCTTGTTTTATCTTTTGTCACCAAGAAGCTTTGTGTGTCCTCTCTGGTTTGAGAATGAAAAAGTACAAACACTGTGAACTCCACAGGAATTTCAGAAAAATGGTTATTACAACATTATTTCCTGTAGTTTTCATGGCTTCTCACACAGACAGAACCACAGAAAAGACGCTGAATCTAGGGCAAATCTTCCAGCTTTGCACTATACAATGGGGAAGATGAAGGACTTGCTATCTATGGCCAGCAACAGTGAAGCAATCCTTTTATAATGAGAAAGGAGGAAAAAGTATTTTTTATCTCTGATACTCAAGTGTTCATCTTACTATAGAGTTTGGCCTTAATTTGTTTAGGGACCTTTCAGCTCCCTTGCAAAATACAGCGGTCAGCTTCTAACACTATTATTTTTTCTTATAAGTCTATTAAAAGCACCTATTTTTCTATAGGTAGATCTTCCAAAACTATTCACACAATTGAAAAGTAACTGTTCTGATTTTTTAAATTTCTTTCTAATCAACCTTTACATTTTCCTTCTGTTTCTCTCTTTCTCCCCTTTCCTTTTGACAATGGAAAGGGGAGAAAACAGAAAAGAGCAAAACTTGTAGGTAACTCCTGGGTTGAGATACTCAGTGTTTGCTGGACTATTTATCTATCCAGCATCTTCAATCAGCAGAAAAAAAAAATGAGATCCTTGGGACACAGTCTAAGAATTACATATTTGAGTAACAAGTAGGCAGTCAGGTTATGATACTACATGCTATCTGCCTGTGACTGTCACAAAAATTCAGCAAGACAGAGGAGAGTGTTTATTCTGTAGTTCTGCTTCCAATCTGGAATATGAAGGAGGAAAAGGAAGACAATTTTCCATATTTCCATTAATCTCTATGTTTCGGGAATATGCTGAGTTGGCCAAGGAACACACAGGTATGACATCAATGGATGTATTCAGCAGACATTTGCTAAGACAGAGGTTTTCTGCAGTGGTTTAGCTTTATTTTCTAAGGATATGGAACTCAGAAAATTCAGGGAGGCTCAATTAAAAATTAGCTCAACTAAAGCATGGAGCAACCTCAACACCACGTTTGTTATCTGAACTTTCAACATATTTTTGGCAGTACTGAGGAGGGGACCATCCAACCTCCCCTAGAGTTTCTTCAGATTCTGGAGGATTGCTGCCAAATTGCTTCCCTTGGTGAGCAAGCTGTATCCAACAGTGGCCTCCTGATAACTTGCAGCCACTGGAAACTCTAATTATATTAGACAAGAGGAGAAAACTCAAGTATGCTGAATTCTTTAAGATAGTATGAAATTAGATATCTAGATATGAAGAAAGGATATTTGTGTCTGTGCCGAGGAAAAGGTTAAGAAGGTCGTTTGCCATTGGATATCAAAGAATCAATATAGGCAAGATGTGCTAGTGATTCCGTTCATTCTGCTGCTCTGGGAACAATGGAATTACCATCTGTTTTGAGTGTGAGGGAACTTTCCGCGTCTGATGTTAAACTGTGTTTAGTCACTTACATTATCATAGACTTTGACCTAGCTAAGTGATTATTATGGGGTTGTGCAATGGGTTTATCAGTTCTTCTGTATTTATTCCCTTTTTGCAAGTTTGATACAGTATTTTACTAAAAAAGTAAAATAAAGTTAGGTTCTTTACTAAGGATGCAGACTTAAATAATTCCTGGCTGATACTTTTATTTTGCTTTTGATGTATTGTTTTGAATGTTTTTCTCTGCAGTAATATTTCAATAGCCCATCTAACATGAGAAACAGGTTAAAAAAGTTTTAATTCTTCAACAGCTGCTATCTACCAACTTCTGTTGTGTATCAGCTTATATAATCCTAACATACAGGATGTTGAAACTGGAACTAATACACCTTTGTAACATATGTAGGATATTTTAAATAGCAAACTATTTATGCTCAAAGCCACTGAATACATATAAGTACTTAAGGATAAAGAAAAGTGCTCTTTCTGAAGGATTGCCTGACAAATTGTACATTGCTTCTGTTTTCACTGAAAGGCTTTAGACCGCTGCCAGACAGCAGTGGAAGCTATGATTACTTGGAGAAGGAAGCTAGAACAGAGGAAATATCCATGTATTGACTTAAAAGGATAGTAGTTAAACCGTCTGAAAATAATACATACACAGGTTAGTGAGGCTGCATGTTTTTCTCTGCTATGCTCAAGAAATAATAATTTATATTAAGTTACTTGCCATCTTAAAATGATTGAGCCTCATGTTTTCTGCATGATTTAGTGCTTTCAAAGTGGGACAAGTAATTACCTCTTACATAATAAACCATCTGCATGGATATAATTAAACATTTGCTCAGTTGTATTTGATATTAAACCAGAAAAAAATGTGGTTAAGTAGCNGGGGAAGATGAAGGACTTGCTATCTATGGCCAGCAACAGTGAAGCAATCCTTTTATAATGAGAAAGGAGGAAAAAGTATTTTTTATCTCTGATACTCAAGTGTTCATCTTACTATAGAGTTTGGCCTTAATTTGTTTAGGGACCTTTCAGCTCCCTTGCAAAATACAGCGGTCAGCTTCTAACACTATTATTTTTTCTTATAAGTCTATTAAAAGCACCTATTTTTCTATAGGTAGATCTTCCAAAACTATTCACACAATTGAAAAGTAACTGTTCTGATTTTTTAAATTTCTTTCTAATCAACCTTTACATTTTCCTTCTGTTTCTCTCTTTCTCCCCTTTCCTTTTGACAATGGAAAGGGGAGAAAACAGAAAAGAGCAAAACTTGTAGGTAACTCCTGGGTTGAGATACTCAATGTTTGCTGGACTATTTATCTATCCAGCATCTTCAATCAGCAGAAAAAAAAAATGAGATCCTTGGGACACAGTCTAAGAATTACATATTTGAGTAACAAGTAGGCAGTCAGGTTATGATACTACATGCTATCTGCCTGTGACTGTCACAAAAATTCAGCAAGACAGAGGAGAGTGTTTATTCTGTAGTTCTGCTTCCAATCTGGAATATGAAGGAGGAAAAGGAAGACAATTTTCCATATTTCCATTAATCTCTATGTTTCGGGAATATGCTGAGTTGGCCAAGGAACACACAGGTATGACATCAATGGATGTATTCAGCAGACATTTGCTAAGACAGAGGTTTTCTGCAGTGGTTTAGCTTTATTTTCTAAGGATATGGAACTCAGAAAATTCAGGGAGGCTCAATTAAAAATTAGCTCAGCTAAAGCATGGAGCAACCTCAACACCACGTTTGTTATCTGAACTTTCAACATATTTTTGGCAGTACTGAGGAGGGGACCATCCAACCTCCCCTAGAGTTTCTTCAGATTCTGGAGGATTGCTGCCAAATTGCTTCCCTTGGTGAGCAAGCTGTATCCAACAGTGGCCTCCTGATAACTTGCAGCCACTGGAAACTCTAATTATATTAGACAAGAGGAGAAAACTCAAGTATGCTGAATTCTTTAAGATAGTATGAAATTAGATATCTAGATATGAAGAAAGGATATTTGTGTCTGTGCCGAGGAAAAGGTTAAGAAGGTCGTTTGCCATTGGATATCAAAGAATCAATATAGGCAAGATGTGCTAGTGATTCCGTTCATTCTGCTGCTCTGGGAACAATGGAATTACCATCTGTTTTGAGTGTGAGGGAACTTTCCGCATCTGATGTTAAATTGTGTTTAGTCACTTACATTATCATAGACTTTGACCTAGCTAAGTGATTATTATGGGGTTGTACAATGGGTTTATCAGTTCTTCTGGATTTATTCCCTTTTTGCAAGTTTGATACAGTATTTTACTAAAAAAGTAAAATAAAGTTAGGTTCTTTACTAAGGATGCAAACTTAAATAATTCCTGGCTGATACTTTTATTTTGCTTTTGATGTATTGTTTTGAATGTTTTTCTCTGCAGTAATATTTCAATAGCCCATCTAACATGAGAAACAGGTAAAAAAAGTTTTAATTCTTCAACAGCTGCTATCTACCAACTTCTGTTGTGTATCAGCTTATATAATCCTAACATACAGGATGTTGAAACTGGAACTAATACACCTTTGTAACATATGTAGGATATTTTAAATAGCAAACTATTTATGCTCAAAGCCACTGAATACATATAAGTACTTAAGGATAAAGAAAAGTGCTCTTTCTGAAGGATTGCCTGACAAATTGTACATTGCTTCTGTTTTCACTGAAAGGCTTTAGACCGCTGCCAGACAGCAGTGGAAGCTATGATTACTTGGAGAAGGAAGCTAGAACAGAGGAAATATCCATGTATTGACTTAAAAGGATAGTAGTTAAACCGTCTGAAAATAATACATACACAGGTTAGTGAGGCTGCATGTTTTTCTCTGCTATGCTCAAGAAATAATAATTTATATTAAGTTACTTGCCATCTTAAAATGATTGAGCCTCATGTTTTCTGCATGATTTAGTGCTTTCAAAGTGGGACAAGTAATTACCTCTTACATAATAAACCATCTGCATGGATATAATTAAACATTTGCTCAGTTGTATTTGATATTAAACCAGAAAAAAATGTGGTTAAGTAGCATTCATCATGCAAAAGATGCCAAAATCAGCTGAAAATCCATCTATAACATCCTGGTTAGTTGCTAAGCTTTTGAAGGGATCTTGAATAGATCTCAAATGTGATGCTTCATAACTCAGGTTGACATGGTAACGTGCACAGTAAAGAAAATCTCAGCTTTATTACCAACTTCATTTTAATTCCCTCCTTTTTTCATATGCTCCCCTCAGTTTCTGGAGTAAATGTATCTTAAAAGCCTCTGATTGTAACTCATAATTATTTGGCGTAATTAAGATGGTGTGCTAGTCTTTTATTTTGTAGGCAGCAGAATAGCAGTAGATATGTGAAATGAATCCCTAGCAGCATTTTTTAATGACCATGTTAAATTTAGTGCTGTTCTGAGAAGGAGTATGTGTATTGCTTGGTTAATGGGATGCTTGCTATATTAGGACTGATCTGGCAGGACCCTGCCAGAAGAAGCAGTCAGAAAAGAAGAACTTTTCTCCATATAGCTGCTCTGACATACATGCTGTTGAGGGTCAATGACCAGAGCCATAGGCTCTGAAGACTCTATCTGAGCAGACAAGACCAGAAAGGCCAAAGCTTGAGAACACAGGCTGAAGGAATGGTACCGGGGTAAAAAAGGACCCTGTAAATGGACAGAGGCATGAGCAAGTTTGCTAAACCAAAACTGAGACATAGTCAACGCTTTTGGAATATTTGGATAAGATTAAGGCCTCATAGATGGCCATCGCAAAACTGTAAGTCTTAAAGTAGTCTTAAAGTAATATAAACATATCTTTAGATTGTTATAAAATAACTGTCTCTAAAAGCTTTATTTCTTCTGCAAAGTAAACCATACCTCATTTTTTTACAAGGATTTGCATCTTATTACATTCCTTAATTCTCTCCTTCTGCGCATGAGAGAGCACTAGAGATTGCTGTATGATGTGGGATGTGTCTGGCACCTTATAGCATCTGACTGAGAGGAGGGAGGGAGTGAACTGCAGAGCTAGGATATCATCTGAGGAAAATGATGAAAGCAAAGTTTTACACTACATGGATGCTTGAAATACAGACAGAGCTAAAGAGGAGAAGCAGGATCTGTTTCATTGTGTGACACTTGACCGGTCTACTGGATACACAATCCCAAAGGCACTCAAACTCATTCAACCTTAAGTTGTGTGGCTCACTGAGGGATAGGAGAACTGTAACATTCCACAGAGGATAAATAAAGGCAGACTTGGGAGTGACCAAAATAGAATTTAGTTGAAGTTTTCCCTGCAACCATGACACTGGTCACTCTTCAACCCTCAAAATAACTTATCACTTAGAAAAAGAGATGTTATCTTCACACTAGACAGCACTGTTATGGAGTGAGAAATGAGCATTTCACTTCTCATCTAGCTTTACAGGAGAACCTTTGATTTACCATGGAAATACTGACATCACTGTGAGAGGTCTCTTACAAAGGAAATCTTATCAAGGAATTAGAAATGTCTGAAAAACCCTGACAAATGAAAGAATGGAAAAGATCCTCTACTTCTCTGATAACTGTGTAATTAACAAGACTGAAAAAAATCACTGAAAATAGCATCCATTATTGCTTCTGGGTCCATGGTAGCTTCACATGTCTATTTAACATCTGATTCCTTCCACAGTGACATTCCAGAGCATAAAAAAACTCAGCCATTTTTTAAACTGACTAGTGGGTTTTCTGTAGTTCAGACAATTTTAAATGTAATAAACCCAATAAAATTAAACAGAGGAAATATAAAAAAGAACTGTTTTGAAGCAGTTTCTCCTAGGCCTACACCATCCAAAAGGGAAGAAAGAAAAGAGAAATTTTAATGTCACTATTTATTGCAATACATTCAATTAACTGTTAAGATTAAAAAATGCTGGTTTTCCACTGGGACCTGTTTTGTTACAGCTTTGCAAACTTAAACCATGCATGATTTAAGGTTCTTTATTTTAAAGCTGTAAAGAGTGTAATTCTGTTTATGTAAAACAGCCCTCTATAAATTTTCAAGGGATTTTTTACACTAAACCTTCCTATACTAAACCAAAATTAATTACTTCTTCAAAACAGAGGACTCTGAATTCCACTTTCATGGCAAATTATGTTTGCTTTGTTACCACCTAAGAGCATGTGGATTAACTTGCTTAATAGTACTTTCTTTCCTAACAACAATAATTCAAATGTAATCTTAAGATTTGTGTTTGATTTCTTTCTGGCTATTAATGGTAACAGTCTCTTTAAATAAAAATGAACATATTTCACATTGAATGCACCTAAACTTTCAAAATGTAGCCACACGGACAAACAGAAGAAGAGTTATCTAGTGATGCAGAACTGCCAGCTACCCTCTTCTCTTCTAAGCCTCATTAGTTTCCCCATGCAAACATGGTTACTGTATAGACAACAATGACCCTATTTCTTATCCAAGGACTAAGCTGTCAGGGTTTTAAAATGACAGAAAACATCTATCTACTCCAGCCAAGAGCTTTTGCTTTGCATTTTCTAATGAGCAATCATACATACCCACTCTTTTTAATTTTGAATCGTTCCAGATAATTGTCATTTAGACTGGCTCAAGAGTTTTCAAGGTTAAGTTCTTAATGAACTTTGGGATAATTCTGGTTTGCTCTAGTAGAACCGAAGGTACCTGGAACTGTCCAGAAGTGTAATATGTTGACAGATTTTAGTTTTTTATTTAGGCCTCTAAACTCTAAGTCCAGTTTTATGCATTTAAGTTCTTTCCTTGGGAGAAGAAGACTGTCAGTTATGTCTGCTTGCCTTCTCCATTTACTAGCTGTTTAGTTTATCTCAAAGAGAGTCTCTAACTTTCATACTTTTTCCCCTGTGCATATTGTTTTGGTTATCTGTGCATCTCTAACACAATCTGTGATGGCTATGGGAATATTATATTTTGATCTGATTTCAGCGTAAGCCATGTCACAAGAGTCACAACTACTTTTACAGTGACATTGCTAATTAAACCAAGTCACTCTATCAGAAATAAAACTATCATTGCCTCCGTATTTACCATCATTGTCTTTTAGCAATATGGTGGTTTTGTTTGAGATCTATGATCATTTTGTTTGTCTTTTACCTGATGAACCCTACAGCAGTGCACAACTTTATGTTGTCTAAGCATGCTTGAACTAGCGTCAACAGATATTTTATNCCAAAAATCAAACCATGACAACCTTACATTTTTAATAATTTGTAGATGAAATTATCTGTTGCTCAGCATATTAAACCAATACTTACTACTTACTATGTACTAATGGTAATAGACAAGCTGAAATCTTTAAGATTACCACGATCATTTGGAGGCTGAATCTCCTTTAAACTAACGAGAACTGGACTTTCAGCCTCAGTGTAGGTAAATCTTTAATTAAATGTCATGAAATCAATTCTGTCTGCTTTTGTGTTAAGTCATAGGACAGTTGAGTGGAAGGATCATCAGAAAAGGAGTATTTTCAGACCATATAAGCAGCACTAAGGATCCCTTCATACACAACCTGCATGAGGAAAGAAGTGGTAGTTTAGTTAAAACAACAGCTAATGGCTTACATCCCTAACCTGCAAATGAACTGCGAGAGAGAATGGTATCTAAATCCCCACTTAGAAAAGATATATGCTGCCCAAAGCATCTGATTTTGCTTGTAATAGCAGGAGTGGAACCCAGTGGATACTGCTTGACAACCTCATATGGCCAGTGCATCACAAAAAGTGGCATCTAGAAGGTGAAGAAAACTACTCCTATATAATGAAAATTTGAGACACCTCTTATGTCACTAATATCTTTCGATTTCTCCTCTTTGAATCATCTGAGTTCTCCCCTGTTCTTTCCTGTGTAATGCCCCTCATGCATCCTTTAGTGATTTGGAACACATCGTCTGATTATTTTCCTGAGAATGAACTAAGGTCTATCCCTCCCTCTCCTCACAAAATCTGTGTGCTACTGTGATGTTAAAACCTTCTTCTGATTGACAAGACCTGCATGGAAAAAAAAATCAGGGATTTACTTCAAAAGTACCAGTAGTTAGTGCAGAATTTCACCCTCTAAATTCTTTCAGGATGCAGGCCCTTTTTAAAAATACTGTTTCTAAAAATTATGTCCCAACCCCAGCCCCTCTAACTTATTTTTATAACACTGGTAAACAAAACTACACATAAGCTGTTCTTAGGTCATTAAATAAAAAATGTGTACAGTTTGGGCATTTCTATTCATAAAACATCACAGCTTTCTCTCAAAATGAGAAAGACAGTCCACAAACCCTCAGCTCAGAGCCTATGCATACTGCTGAGATTGAGTTGAGGTTATTCTGAACATGCGTATTCTAAATTATTTAAAATACTTCTGCCGAAGGTTAGCATTCAGCAAAGAATATCAATTACTTTAATTAGTTTGACCCAAGGATCAGCAAAAATTCAGATCCTGCACTTCAGAATTATCCTAATTTAGCTTCCTGGCAACCTGGAAAGGAGAAAGATGATAATAATGGTTTACTCAGATACGTATCTTGCTATGCTACATGATAATGGGGAACATTTTGGAGATGGCCGTTTACCAGGTAGGATTTGGTCTGCCACGTGGATGGCTTGCTTATAATTGATAATCCCAAATGACAGGGGGTTAGGTTCAATTTGTTCCAAGGAAATCATATCAGATATAAACTGCTTTTTAGACATGCCTTTAATAATATCTGAAGTAATAGTATCTGAAACAGCTCAACAATATCTGAGAAAATAAAAAGGGACCTAAGTGCTGGAGGTCTCTTATTGACACAGTTAAAATATCCATGGAATATCAAAAAGTGAAACATCACAATTTTCCAACACAAAACATGTTCACTTAACAAGAGGACCTCTTTCCATTAGACAAATATATAGGAATAACTATGTTTTATCCAATGACCAGCATGCAATTATATCTACTATATGCAAAGAGAGTTAAGTCCTGGTCTAGAGTCTGTTTTTAAGAGGATTAATTTCTTGAAGAAGTTAGTTTCAAGGAAATAAATGAAACAGACAAATAGTCTTTAACAGTGAATGATTTTACCAAACAAAAAAAACCTCATTGTGCAGTTAGAGAGGATATTGTCTTTTCTTAAATATACCCTTACTAGAGAGAAATGCAGAAGGACAGATAACATAGTGAAGACTTTTTACTTGTTATTGTAAGTCTGGACAAGCAAAATATCCAGAAGAGGCAAATGAGAAATTATTGGTGAGAAATTTTACATCCAGAAATACTGAGGACAAGGATGAACTAAAAAAAATACATTATGAACCAAAGTAATCCTAGAAAAATTTGTTTTAGAAGTGAACAGTATAAATTGTCAATAACAATGGAGAACAGACAGAAGGATTCAATAAATATTTCCGCATAATGCAGCCCCATCCCAGCCATGAATGCTCTATGTTTTTCCTAAAATAATATGCAAATCATTTTTAATTCACAGGTAGTTCAAAAACAATTTATTATTGGTCTGCCCATTTTATGTTGCTATTCAAGAAAACTAAGAATATTAAGTATTAAAATTGCGGATAAAGTCAGGTTTCCATCTGGACAATGTAAAAAACCATGACTTTGATTATGTAATTCTAGCTATGCTGGAATCAATGGCAGGTAAAATACTGAAGGCCTGATGCGTAATATAATCAATACAGAAATGATGGTCTAATTAATGTCAATGAGCAAGTCGAATTGGGTAGCTTTCTGGGTGAGAATGTTGAATATGATTGATAAAGGTGACCGCCTTGAGATATGCTTCTGTAAAGGACCGGACATACAGGAGCACCTGAATCTAACAAAGTAATCGGCATTATATAAAATCAGTGTAACATGTAACAATTAATTAAAAATGACTAAATTACAGATCTCCAAAGTAACTATAAACAGCCAGTTGCTACTCCTCTAGTAATTCATGAAGAATTTGTGGAGTTCTGTTTTTTTCATAAGTGACTTTTGCCTGATGTGTTTCTGGTGCATGGTGCTGGGGCTCTGCCACCCCACCCCATGCCTCTGCCATGCCCAGCTGGCTGGGTGACAGCACTAGGACCAGTTCTCTTGGTCTGGGTTGGCATCCTGAAGAGCTGAGTGCCTCTCTGACATGAAGTGGAATGAGCTCTAAACACACCCTCGACACCGCTGTCTTGAGGGATTGAGCTGTAGTTTTCAGAAAATGCTGTCCTCTGCTACTACATAAATTTATGAGTGATCTGAAGGAATATTTAATAGCAATAATGGTGAAATTTGCAGATGACATAAAATGCATAAAGCACTAAATAATGCAAAGAAAAAACAGTTTTTCTGCAGGGAAATTGACATCCTTTAGTAAGCCAGGATCATTTGAACATGCTTTTTCAGACAGCTGAATGCAAGGTCATTCAGCAGGAACAAAGAATGTAGGTCACATTTCGAAGACTGGAGACAGTGTCCTGGAAAGCAGTGACTCTGAAAAGGATATAGGGGTCACGGTGGTTAGCCAACTAAAGAGAATCTCCCAGAAGGATGTTCTGAGGCATTTGATGCAGCCTTTGGATGCTGGGCAGTGACACAACTGTATCCAATTCTACAGTACACTTTTGAGGTGCTCAAAAATCAGAAATGTTCAGAAAAGCACTGTTGGAATACTGTTAGATCTGAAAAACCTGATTAACAATAACTGATTAACAATAATTTGAGAAGTCCGAGTTACCTATCTTATATGAAGCAGAATTAAAAAGTAAATGCATCATGTTTTACAAAGACGCATTACAGAGTGCTCAGGAAATGCATAATATTTCAAAGCCTGTCCAAGAAGGAAAGAAAAATTTGTATTAGGAAGC
The DNA here is from genome assembly GCA_013389865.1 of Piaya cayana. Lineage (NCBI taxonomy): Eukaryota > Metazoa > Chordata > Aves > Cuculiformes > Coccyzidae > Piaya > Piaya cayana. The sequence goes on along the minus strand of WAAB01024474.1, from coordinate 99,618 downwards.
AACATGCTTTTTTTTAACAAGGCAACTATATAACTATTGAAACTGTTTTGATTTAGAATTGCACTGTTTTAATTTAAGCTGTGGACAAATCCATGAAAAATGTAAAGGAAAAGTATCTTTCAAAGCACTTTCAGAAGAAAAGCATGGCAAGTGTTTGTTGACAAAGGCAAACAGACTGCATAGAATTGTGTTGCATCTTTATGTTAAACACAAAACCTGTAAGTAAATAAAGACAGACACTTTAAAAGATAGTGCCCTATTTGGTTTACACTTTAGTTTTGATTTATATTGTATTCTTTTGACCTTCTTTTTAAACCATAATCAGAGTAAAGTTCTTTCTTGAACATCTGTGAAATATTTTGCACACTTAGGCTAGACATAAATAAAACATGTCAGGAAGATGTAAACACCAATGGGAGAAATAAATTATGTACGTGAACACAGGGCACTATAGCTAAAGTAATGAGTTGAAACATAAGAAACTTCCATTAACCCAATCATCAGAAAAAAATTCCTTATAATTGGAGGAATTCAGCTTCGAAGAGACGTCTCCTTTGGGAAGCTGAAGCCCCGTTACCTGAGACATTTAAAACTATTGAGACAAAACAGCATTGGAGAATGTTAAAGAACAATCCTTTGTCAGGAGCACGATGATCTTTTCAATCTCTAATCTTTGCAATCTCCTGTTTTTTTCTTATAATTTAATACCATCACGATTTTTTAAAATTAAATTGTTGATCTACAAAAACAGTTGTGTAAAGAACAGAATTTTATTGCAAGGTACCCAGAATTCCACTGAAATTAGTTTCCATTCTCCAGTCAAATCATAGAATCATAGAATCATAGAATCACAGAATCACCGGGTTGGAAGAGACCCACCGGATCATCGAGTCCGAACATTCCTATCAAACACTAAACCATGTCCCTCAGGACCTCATCCACCCGTGCCTAAAACACCTCCAGGGAAGGTAAATCAACCGCCTCCCTGGGCAGACTCTTCCAACGCCCAATGACCCTTTCTGTGAAAAACTTCCTCCTAATGTCTAGCCTAAATCTCCCCTGGCGGAGCTTGAGGCCATTCCCTTTTGTCCTGTCCCCTGTCACTTGGGAATATACCAACGCAACCAATATTGCTGTATATGTTATGTCTAGACACTGACCAAGATATTTTCAAAACCAATAGACTAAAAAGCAACATAATTGGTACAATACTCAATGTGGAGGTACTCAGTTTTTAGGAAGTTGCATCTGGAAAATGGGAATGTTTAGCAAAGTGCCTCAGCACAACCCATTGACCAAAGAGAAAGAATTTCATGACGTAGAATAAGATCTACAAAAACTAAGCTAGGTGGTAAGATTGTACTGAGGACAGAATTGTACATCAAATTCTGAGTCCCTTTGATGCTCAGGTATTTTAGTGATATTACTTCTTTGAGCAGAGGTCTCCCTGAAGTTTTTAGGTGCTCATTTCTCTTTCAAAAGCCAAGGAAACAACTATAGCCAGAAGACTTCTGTTTCTGCTCTATACTTTAATGACTCAAGAACTCCTTCAGGATGATGAAGATACAGCAACAATTAATTTTCCTCTTCAGGGAATCTCCTGTCTCCTAATTGCTTGTCTGTCGACTGTCCTAGGGAAACAGAAAAAAAGGGCATGTTCTATCCACTTCTTTTGAGCCTTTTACAGTTTTTGTAGACTGAAGGATTCATCTGCCTTCAAACAGATTAAGCAGGAGCCTCTATTCTGATCAGAGGTCTATCAATGGGAGCAGGGCATCCTGGGCTTAAGTCCTTGTGTCACTGATCATTTTGGGATTTGTGGATATGAAACATACAAATGATCCTTAATAAAGACACACAAAGCCATCTTTTGTCCTTCCTAACTGAGTGCCACAACCACGAGGTTACAGACTAATTCCCTCTCTCTGATCTAATGCATTTTTAATTCTTCCAGAGTACAAAGTGGAGCAGCTTCAGCAGAAGGGACAGACTGTGTTTTCTTCCCTTCCACGTCCCCCTGGACCGTGAGCTGTTTACCTGACAAGCAGAAAAGCACCGACGTCATTGTTGCACAAAGGAAAGCAAACCAGGTCCTTTACCTCTAGAATGTTTTAACCACTGAATTTTTTTTACATTAGAAGGAAACCAAGCATTTGAGGACAAAGCATCAGGTAAGGTTGAATTTTTGTACGAAGGTTGACTTAGTGAACCTGCTCCAATACCTGAGGAGCTGGAGCACAAAAGGAGCTAGTTCAGTCAGATGAAGCCTGAGTTGCCTTTGGGCAAATGCATCTTCTGGAAATATAAGCATAAAAACTATAGCATCTATGGATGAGGGGGCTGGAGAACAAGTCTTACAAAGAGTGGNGGTGGATGAGGTGCTGAGGGGCATGGTTTAGTGGTTGATGGGAATGGTTAGACTCGATGATCCGGTGGGTCTTTTCCAACCTAGTGATTCTATGTTAGTTGCCTACGAGGTCAGATGTAGCCACACGAGCGGTGCGAGGAAGCCTGGCTCCAGTTTCAGGACCTAAAATCAACCCCATCTTCAGACATCAATCCCATCTTCAGCACCCAAGCCCTTTCACAGGGCTTTGGGGAGAGGCCGAACCTCACGGAGGTGCCAAGTGACCCCCTCGGCGTTCATTCCGGACACCGGGTCGGGCGTCCCCGGGCGCCGGGAAGGCCTGGGGACCCCCAGGGGGCTGCCGGCCTGGCCCGGGCACCGCCGCGCCGAGGGAGCGGAGGGAGGGAGGGGGAGAGAGAGAGAGGGAGGCGGCGGCGCCGCCCTCCGGAGAGAGGCCGGTGCGAAGAGCCGCATTTCAATGAGGGCCGGGCTAATGCAAATCACTGCAACCGGCAGCGGCAGAAGAAAGGCGAAGCAGCTGCAGCCCGGGCTCCCCAGCAGCGCGCTCCAGCCGGGGAAGGCGTAACAAAGGCAGCGGAGCCGCTTTCTGCGGCAACTGCTGCGGCTGCGGGCGGGTGGTCGCCCGTGGGGGGGAAGGGAAGGGAGGGGAGGGAGGGAGCTGCCGCCCCTTTGGCCGCTTCCCGTCTTCTCTCCGGCAGGTCTGCGGGAGGAGGTGCCGGCCGGGCTGCGGCGAGCAGGTAAGTGCCGGGCGGGGGCTGCGGGGCGCGGCCGCCGGGGCTGCGGGGCACCTGTGCGGGGCGGCGGGGGCTGCCGGCGCCTCCCCCTCGGAGCTCCGCGTTCCCCGGGGCTGCGACCACCTCCCTCGATCCCGCGGGTCCCTCCCGGTCCCCCCCCGGTCCCGTGCAGCCGATGCGCTGGGAGCCTCCCTCGCGGGCTGCCGGCGTCTCAGGCGCGTTTCGCGACCCCCGCGGGATGGAGCCGCTTCTCCCGGAGCCGCCGCAGCCTGCAGACACGTTTTCCCCCCCCAGCAATGACACAGGAGCCGGCAGCTGCTCGGCCTGTGGACGGTGCTGGCTGCGTCCCCGCCGCAGCGCTGGGGATGCGGATTTTTCTTTTTCATTTTTTTTTTTTTTTAAAGTGTCAGCACGTATGATTGTTCTGTGCAATCGCTCACCCGCACCTGCATTATAAATCCATTTCTAACCGATGCATAGGGAGTGAAGCGTTGGGCATGGTGGTTTTCCAGGGGCGTGTCCCTTCATTTTCCTGTATCTCGATGTCTTCGAGCATAGATCCGCGCGCGGACCCACGGAGCCATCCGATCAGACGAAGTTATTTAGGATTTCTTTGTCTGCTCTGACCTTGTGGTTTGAACACGCTTTTCTGTCACTAGTAGGACTGGTGCTCAGGGAGAGCCCTGTTTCTGTATTAACGAGCATAATTGGGAATTACAGCCATTATTGATTAAAGCACAAGTGTGTGGAAGAAAGGGCAATGAGTCCCACTTTTTTCTTCCCACATAGAAAATTACTACAGCTGAAAATCTTTTTAAAAAGTACATTTTCATGGAATCACGTTTTCCCTTTTTTTTTTGTGTGTATGCGTGTGTGAGATGATTTGAACAAATGAAACCTCAGACATTAAAAAAAACCGCATTTCTCTTGGCACAGTCATTGCTTTTGAGATACAGTTTCTGAATTGTCAGTTCGGGTTCTCATGGGAATTAGAAAAGAAACGAAACGACTGACTTATTTTTTTTTTGTAACATGGAAACGGTGTTATTATCTTGATCCTAAGCTGTGGCCACTAAGTGGTATTTTGTATTTAACCCGTGGATAAATGTTGGTGAAATGCCACAGCAAATGTTCTTTTCACTGAAGTAGGGTGTATATGTCTATGTACACTGAGGAGGAAAAACATAATCTTTTATGTATATGTATATACACATATATGCATCACAATGTATATACATTAGGTACCTTTAAAGGACTTACAAATATAAATCTTGCATATATACATAAGAACATGATCCTGTGCCAATGTAACAGAACGAACTGAGCTGTAACTGAAGCAGGGTATATAATCTCTGCCAGGGCCCCACACTTGCAGTGCTTAGCCTTAGGTGCCTGTTATAGTCAAGCACATGAACAGCTCTGAGAAGTTGCTGAGCGTATCCACTACAGCTTTGCAGCATCAGGGTCCAGCTGTATCACTGGTTTAATACAAACTTCTGGAACCTGAAAACCATCTCTGAGTCTTTCTGTATTTTCTTCTACTGTTTTACAGCTGGTTTAAATATATATATTTTTTTTCCTTAATGGTCATGCAGTTATGAGTGGCTGTAACAAAGCTTGTGTTTGCTGTTATTTTTGTTTTATTTTATTGGAAATCAATGAGAGACCACTTCTAATTAAGGCCTGTGTATCTGTACTATAAATAAGCTTACTGTGCTTCACTGTTCCACAGACAACTGCAAATCTAGGTGTTCCCTAAATGAAATGTGCTTTGAACCTCATGATTTTTTGGACATTCTCTCCTTGTTTGGTGGGGTTTTTTTTGTATTTTTGTTTCTTTTATTTGTGAAGATTAACATGCAGTTTGTATTTAGTGTATAGTCAGAACGCAAGTTTTTATTCTTGTGTGGGTAGTAAAAAGGAACGCAAGTAACTACCTCCTTGATTTCATTTCGGAACATGTGAATTTCCATTTGTGTGAACTGTATTGAACAAATGGGATAATTCTTGTCAGAGCTTGTGGGGTTTTGTCACTGTCAAACATGGGAGAAGCCAGTTGGTTATTTGCTCTTTGACACTGAATTTATCACTCCTTCAGTGATAGTTTTGTGGGTGAAAGAAGCTGTCAGCAGTAATCAGTTTGAATATTAGACACAGGGTATTAATAACACGTCTTGCGAATTTTATTACATGTATCACTAGAATACCTTGCTGACTGAGTAATATTGGCTTCCTGTCTTCTAATTTTCTTTTTTTTGATTTGTTTTTTTTTAAATTTCATGACATTTGAGCACTCGTGTTGGTTCAGAGTATGTCAAAAACATGCACAAGGACAACTGAAGTAATTTATTATGAAGCTTAGGTTGTAGGGAAACCAATGGTCAAGGACTTTTGGAGAGTGGGCTTGGTACACATGAAGTCCACATACAGGTAGTGGTAGTCTTGATTCTCATCACTAACCTACAACATCAGTACTCTGAGAAGTTCTTAATTGCCTGCTTGTTGTCAAATGATTGCCCTTCTGAAATGGCACCTCTGAGAACACAGTTGGAACAAAGTTTAGTGGGGGTGAATGGTCTAAAAGGTAGACCGGACTCAAATATCGCCTGAATATAACATGAGGAAAATAGAAATCTGATGCATTTGAACTTTTTTTCCAGTAGCTCAACTTTGTCACCTCAATTTCAGAGTTCTTACTGTGTTTGAACAAACACTTCTTAATGTTTGTATATTAGCGGTTTGTTTCATGAGTGGCATTTCTATGGTGGATATAAGCCTAACTCATAAACTAGGTTTTATGGCGTGGCAAGAGAATTAGCTATAAAATGAACATGTGTGTAAAATGAACTGTGTGTACAGTGCCATGTATAAGATGTGCAATCTCAAAGTGGACTCCCTTAAAATGTGTAAGTTTCCTAAACGTTTTCCTCTTCTCTTGTGCATCCCTTAGGTTCAACTTCAAAATGTCCTTTGGGAGAGATATGGAGCTGGAGCATTTTGATGAGCGTGATAAAGCGCAGCGATATGGCAGAGGGTCCCGGGTGAATGGTTTGCCCAGCCCTACTCACAGTGCTCACTGCAGCTTTTACCGAACCCGTACTCTACAGACCCTGAGTTCTGAGAAAAAAGCCAAGAAAGTTCGTTTCTATCGTAATGGAGACCGGTATTTCAAAGGGATTGTATATGCCATCTCCCCTGACCGGTTTAGATCCTTTGAAGCTCTCCTGGCTGATCTGACCCGAACTCTGTCTGACAATGTGAATCTGCCCCAGGGAGTGAGAACAATCTACACAATTGATGGCTCCAAAAAGATTTCCTCCTTGGACCAGCTAGTAGAAGGTCAGCAGTAAGATTTGGAAGTTACATTTGAGTCAGTATTTGTTTGTCTAATCTATTAAGTCTTCTGCAAATAGGTGATGGTGGTGTTGTTATTGTTGACAGAGAAAGGTCTTCCAGTGGTATAAGTAGAATTGTCAATATCTTAAATTGTGCCATGAAATATTGGTGCCTGTTACTTATTTCTCTTTTGTTGAAATGTCTGACCTTTCCCTTTATGTTAATCTAGTGTTAATAGTCCTAGATCTTGAAGAGCATACCTGCTGCTTCTTTTGAACTTGCACAATTAAAAATACCAATGTGAATTTAGTCAGTTAAACTTGGCAAAGGGCATGGTGCTCTCTTCTCTCTTCTTCTCTCTTCTTCTCTCTTCTGCACTCTTCTTCACTTCTGTGAAGGTATTCGCTGATGAAACCTACAAGAAATTCAATTCTGATGGACTTTTTAGGTCTGTCTGTACCTAGTGAAGAGCTCCGATTTTTCCCTGCAAGTAAACAGACCTTAAGTAAAATATTGTCATCTCATGGAGTGGCATAAATGTAGGCAACCTGTTAAAAGAGTAATATTGTAGTTATGGTTCAGCTGTGGTAGATGATAAACCTTTTCATCCCCTTAGCATTTCCCTTTTCATCTTCCCTAGTCCATTGACATCCTTACATTCTTTTTAAATAAAGAGACATGTACCTGCAGTATAAAGCATTCAAAGCCATTTGGTCAGAACTGATGGGCTGCTGTCATCAACATTGAATTTGTCAGTCCTTCAGTGATAGCTTTGTTGACAGAATAGTCGGTCAACATTAATCAATTTGAGTATTAGGCCCAGGATATTATTAATTACTTCTGCAATGTTTAGAAATAACTAAAGTAGCTTTTTCAACATAAAGTACTTCTGGCTTGCACTAGGTTTCTTTCTGTGTGTAGACAATAGTTCCTAGTATAAAACACCAGAATGTGTAGAATCTGAAAGCATTGGCCAGCCTGTGGCCATAACTGAGGTTGATTTTTATTTTTTTTTTAAATCTATAAAGTTGAAATGCAGGGGCTTGACTGTGTTCAAAGAAAAATAAAGGTGGAATACTTTTTGTTGTTGTTGTTTCCGTCCTGTCTTTAGCTCCAACGTTTCATGGGCAGACCTGCAAAGCATGGATCTGTAGCCGCTGGAGAGCTGATTTGAAGTTGTAATAGAGATTGTAATTTCTTCATGTTTTTTGTTTTTAGCACCAGTTGACAGAACTTGAGTTATCAGGATATAATGAGAGGATGTGAAGAGAGGAAAAGAAAAATGTAATGCCAAATAAGGTTCTTGAAAGAGTTGTTCAGCCACCATTGAGTTGTCTACTTTAGATATTGTAGCACAGGAAAGCTTTTTAAGGAGAAGTTTTGAGAAGAGGATGTTCTTGATAATTCTTGTGTAGAAAGGAGAGTTGAAGACTACATGAAGATGCTCGAAGTGGTAGGATAGTCCATGGGATTTTGGGGTTAGGACCATAGGTTTAGTAAAATGGAAAGGAAACTGGTCTTAAGATAAATGTAATGAGTTCCAGGGCAGGAAAGTATTTAATTGGTGGAGAAAATAAATTTCTGGAAGGAAAGACCAATATTAATCAAGGTCTGTATAATACTAGTGTTTGTGTACCTTCTTCACTGTAGCAATATGAATAATTGTGCTTATTTGATTCTGTTTTCCTCATTCATATTCGCTCAGTGATGTTTTTTATGTAAACCCTTTCCACTCTTTACTGTACAAATTTATTAGTTTGGCTAGTCTGGTACAGCATTAATTTGCTTGAAGCTGTGCTTTGTGTTTAAATAGCTGGAAAATCACTTGATTTTTGCCTCTTGCCAAATGACAGTTGTACTGGAACTATTGAAATACAAAACATTGCTTTTGTCACAGTGAGATTATTCTCTCACTGTGTGAATTAATTAATGACGCTGTTATGAACTTAGATTTTTTTTTTT
>WAAB01024474.1:54997-90850 GCA_013389865.1 Piaya cayana | reverse complement strand
TGTACCTAGTGAAGAGCTCCGATTTTTCCCTGCAAGTAAACAGACCTTAAGTAAAATATTGTCATCTCATGGAGTGGCATAAATGTAGGCAACCTGTTAAAAGAGTAATATTGTAGTTATGGTTCAGCTGTGGTAGATGATAAACCTTTTCATCCCCTTAGCATTTCCCTTTTCATCTTCCCTAGTCCATTGACATCCTTACATTCTTTTTAAATAAGAGTCATGTACCTGCAGTATAAAGCATTCAAAGCCATTTGGTCAGAAATGATGGGCTGCTGTCATCAACGTTGAATTTGTCAGTCCTTCAGTGATAGCTTTGTTGACAGAATAGTCGGTCAACATTAATCAATTTGAGTATTAGGCCCAGGATATTATTAATTACTTCTGCAATGTTTAGAAATAACTAAAGTAGCTTTTTCAACATAAAGTACTTCTGGCTTGCACTAGGTTTCTTTCTGTGTGTAGACAATAGTTCCTAGTATAAAACACCAGAATGTGTAGAATCTGAAAGCATTGGCCAGCCTGTGGCCATAACTGAGGTTGATTTTTATTTTTTTTTTAAATCTATAAAGTTGAAATGCAGGGGCTTGACTGTGTTCAAAGAAAAATAAAGGTGGAATACTTTTTGTTGTTGTTGTTTCCGTCCTGTCTTTAGCTCCAACGTTTCATGGGCAGACCTGCAAAGCATGGATCTGTAGCCGCTGGAGAGCTGATTTGAAGTTGTAATAGAGATTGTAATTTCTTCATGTTTTTTGTTTTTAGCACCAGTTGACAGAACTTGAGTTATCAGGATATAATGAGAGGATGTGAAGAGAGGAAAAGAAAAATGTAATGCCAAATAAGGTTCTTGAAAGAGTTGTTCAGCCACCATTGAGTTGTCTACTTTAGATATTGTAGCACAGGAAAGCTTTTTAAGGAGAAGTTTTGAGAAGAGGATGTTCTTGATAATTCTTGTGTAGAAAGGAGAGTTGAAGACTACATGAAGATGCTCGAAGTGGTAGGATAGTCCATGGGATTTTGGGGTTAGGACCATAGGTTTAGTAAAATGGAAAGGAAACTGGTCTTAAGATAAATGTAATGAGTTCCAGGGCAGGAAAGTATTTAATTGGTGGAGAAAATAAATTTCTGGAAGGAAAGACCAATATTAATCAAGGTCTGTATAATACCAGTGTTTGTGTACCTTCTTCACTGTAGCAATATGAATAATTGTGCTTATTTGATTCTGTTTCCCTCATTTAGATTCACTGTAAAGTACAGTTTCATATTCGCTCAGAGATGTTTTTTATGTAAACCCTTTCCACTCTTTACTGTACAAATTTATTAGTTTGGCTAGTCTGGTACAGCATTAATTTGCTTGAAGCTGTGCTTTGTGTTTAAATAGCTGGAAAATCACTTGATTTTTGCCTCTTGCCAAATGACAGTTGTACTGGAACTATTGAAATACAAAACATTGCTTTTGTCACAGTGAGATTATTCTCTCACTGTGTGAATTAATTAATGACGCTGTTATGAACTTAGATTTTTTTTTTTCTTCTTTTATTTGTGGTGGCATTGATTTTATTGATTGTGTTGTAAGGTAAATGTGTAAGGCCCTGATTTGGTGGTGTTGTTTGCCATTATGCCTGTGAGGAAGTGAGTGTACCCTGGCTTTCCTATATGATACATGAAGACAGAGAACCGTCTACCTCCTAGGGGAAATGAGGCAGCAGCCACTGTCTTTCATCCTAGAGCTAGATACGTAGAACTGCATGAAAGATAGTCCCAAAGGAACAAAGATTGTAAAGGAGGTGTTTTGCTTCAGTCATATTTAGTTCTGTTGTGCCTGCAATTCAGAGCTAGTGTGGGTGTATGGCGGTTATTATGTAGGTTATTTTGAGGAACATGGATGCATCTTCCCTTTATTTTAAACAAATGAAAATAGAAGTGAGACTAGGGGGGACAAGGGATGGTTTGGAAGACTTAGGACATGTGAGGTTGGTTGGAATTTGATAACAAACGAGTATGTGCTATTGTAAAAAGTTTCACGTGCTCTGTAAGTTCTCTTTTCTGGTCACGTTGGATGAAGGAAAGAATGCAGTAGATTCAGCTTACCTTCTTTTCGTCAGACCTGATGTTCAGGACCCTCTTATCCTTAAAGAATGGTTTCCAAATGTGACATGACTTTATCCCCTAGGTATGATGTGTAATCAAAGCATGTAGAAACAATAAAGATGAAGTTGCTCCTAAGGTAAAATTGTCAAGGTCTAAACAATGTCTCATGAAAGGTCTGAATGTTTTTCACTTTTCCAAAAATGTACTGTCTTAATTTAAAGCTGAAGGCACAGGTGGATTGATCATAGAATCAGAACATTTAGGGTTGGAAGGGACCTTAAGGATCATCTAGCTTCAACCCCCCTGCCATGGGCAGGGACGTCCCATGAGATCAGGTTACCCAAAGCCCCATCCAGCCTGGTCTTGAACACCTCCAGGGGTGGGGCAGCCACAACTTCCCTGGGCAACCTGGGCCAGTGCCTCACCACACTCATGGTGAAGAAATTCTTCTTCATGTCTACCTAAATCTGCCTCTCTCCAGTTTATACTTGTTCCCCCTCATCTTATCACCACAAGCCTTTATGAATAGTCCCTCTCCAGCTTTCTTGCAGGCTCCTTTCAGGTATTGGAAGGTCACTATAAGATCTTCTTGGAGCCTTCTTTTCTCCAGGCTGAACAAGCCCAACTCTCTCGCCCTGTCCTCATAGGGAAGGTGCTCCAGCCCTCTGATCATCTTTTTAGCCCTCCTCTGGACCTGTTCCAAAAGCTCCATGTCCTTCCTACGTTGAGGATTCCAGAACTGGACGCGCTACTCCAGATGAGGTCTCACAAGAGAGGAATAGAGGGGCAGAATCATTTCACTTGACCTGCTGGCCACACTTCTTTTGATGCAGCCCGAGATACCGTTTGCCACCTTGGCTGCAAGCGCAGATTCCTGGCTCATGTTGAGCTTCTCATTGACCAGCACCTCCAAGTCCTTCTTGGCAGGGCAGCTCTCAATCACATCATCCCCCATCAAGTACTGAAAGCAGGGGTTGCCCTGGCCCAGGTGCAGGACCTTACACATGGCCTTGTTGAACCTCATGAGATTCTCACAGACCCCCCTTCTCCAGTCTGTCCCTGTTCCTCTGGATGACATCCCATCCTTCCGGTGTAGGAGCTACACCACTCCACTTGGTGTCATCTGCAAACTTGCTGAGGGTGCACTCAATCTCACTGTCAATATAATTGATAAAGATATTAAACAGCACCGGTACCAGTATGGACCCCTAAGGGACACCACTTGTCACAGATCTCCATCTGGACGTTGAGCCATTGACCACTACTCTTTGACCATCCAACCAGTTTTTTATCCACCGTACTGTCCACCCATCAAATCTGTATCTCTCCATTTAGAGAGGAGGATGTTGTGGAGGACCATGTCAGAGGCTTTACAGAAGTCTAGATAGATCACATCTGTGTCCACTGTTGCAGTTACCCCATCATAGAACACTACTAAGTTGGTCACATAGGATTAGCTCCTGTTGAAGCTGTGCTGGCTACCATTAATTACCTCCATGTCCTCTGATGGTACTAATGCTCAAAGTTACCATTGAACAGTGATTACCATAGGAATGACAATAGATTGGAATGAGCAGGATAACTCTGAAACGAAGTGTTACTTACAGGTTTTACTGCTGGGGTCCTGCTACTTGGAACAAAGACCACAGAATCAATACATAGCCAGAACTGCATCCCTTTCTCATTAATTATTATTGTAATATGACCTCAGAGTCTTGGTTAGGAACCAGAATCAATTGTTTTAGATTTTCACAATCACTACCACAAAAGATGAACCCAGCAGCAGAGAAATGGCAGTCAAAAGACAAACTAAAACTCCCAAACCACAAGATGAATGAGTGAATACTGGGAAAGAGTATTGTCACATGTTGATACTGTGTACACTGACGAACTGTTGTAAAGACTCGTATGTGTGTGTGCATGTTTTGTGTAGGCATAATGGCCAAAATAATTCTAAGCAATAATCTGAAAAAACGTTTATATCTCTCAGGGATTATCTCTGCAGTCCTCACTGAAAGAGAGGTCTGAAAAGACACAGCTATACTGGTTTTAAAATTTGGTAATGTCTGTAACTGGCTAATCGCTCTTGGGAGATGTGAAACTCACTGCAGTGTCAGGGGAGATGATAGGTCATTAAGGAAGGCTTTTGTAAGTGGAGGCAGGCAGCTTGTATTTGATACAGCAGAAAAGTTGCCTTCCAGTGGAGGGTTCAAAAGGCAGTGTCTCCTTGCAAAAGTGGTGGGCTGTGACAAAGTTCCTGACTTTTGTGTTTGAGTCTTCTTCCTCCCACTTTCACCCCATTCGTCTTCTCTCTGCTTTTCCCTCTCTTCCCTGCAACTCCTGCTGCCTTCTTCGCTCTGCCACCCGCTCCTGCAGTGCTAGTAAGAAGCCCAGCCAGGCCAGACTGTAGGACTGGATTGACGTGGTCTCTGGTGCGCTCTGGAGCTGATGTTCTTTCTTCTAAGTCATGCCTTCCTCAGCGGCTGGGAATCAATGGGCCAGAAAGATTTATATGCATATTACATATGTTATCAAAATAATAATAGTGAAGTATCTGTTAAAATGTTTGTAGAGCTGAATCTATGTGGATGTTTGTTTATAGGATTGAATTTACACTGGATATTTACCATGGATTTGATCCAGGGCTATCAAAGTTAGAGAAAATTGGACTGGATCCTGTGGCAGAAATGTCTGCAGTCCTTATATTGTTTAATAAACAAACAGCTGAACAATCCTGTTACACAAAATGGTAGAGGGCTTTTCTGGCACTGTTTATTTGATTATTTTATTTCATGAATTTGAGAATGTTCATCCCTTAACGAGCTGATTCACGTTGTACCTTCTTGAACAATTTCTTGGAAGGTCCCATAGTTTCTTATTTTATGTGCTTTCCAGTTAGTGTTTTTAAGAGTGTACAATGCCAGTCTTGCTTTGTAACAAGACTATGGGAATTTTAGGGGGCAGAGGCAGGGGAAGTGTGTCTTTTTTTAACTTGGCTTTTTTGAGGAAAGAATTTTTTTTTGTCTGAGCTGGAAGAATGATGTGCAAAAGAAGTCGTTTAAAAGGTCTGAGGAAATCTCATTTAAAGTGTTTGGTGCATCTGATTGCTGGATGAATGTGGGTAGGTCAGACCTAACTCCTGTAGATGCTCTGTCTCTTCTGCACTGTTAAATTTTTTCATACACTGTGGAAGGCCGAGGCAGCAGTAATGTAGTTTATGTAGGTTATTACTCTATTAACTAACACATTTGGGAACTATAAGGTAGTAACTTATATGGTTCAGGTTATCTTCCTTTTACAGTCTGCTTTGCACGGTGAGAGGTAGTCAGAATTCTTTGCTTTTTCCCCCAAAAGACTGCTTTTCTGCCTTTTGCATGTGCAAAGCCAGTGGGTGGAAGAAGGGCAGGTTTACCTGTTGCACAGGGTGTGGAGATGCTGGGGGTGCCAGCCCCTTCCCTGCTCTCTTGATCTCTCTATTGCCCTGTCCACTGGGGAAACAACAACGAACACTGCGCTGAACTTCCTCACCAGGATGCTGCACTCTCAAAGTGTACAACTACTGCAGTTAATCCATGTCTAGTGGGCTCATAAATTAACCGTCCTTTCCTTGTATGTGCTCTCCCATGAGGAATCATGCTGTCTCCAATAAACTGGAGGTTCTGCTGCCTTGCAAAGAAGGGGCTGGTTGTTCCCTTTCTGGTTGCGTGATTCTAACAGGTTCTCAATTCCTTCTTCAAGGCTTTCACCTAAGACCAGCTGGCTTCTTTATGAAGCCATTTTAGGCCAAGTCACCTTTACCACAGAAAAGCAATGCAAATCCCTTGTAAGAGATAATGCCTTGATCATTCTTGTAGTGAGAGTATCAGCAAGCTGAAGGAAGGAAACTAATTACTAATACCAATATGCCAAAGAGGGAATCAAAGACTTGCATCAGGAAGGCTCCAGTACTTGCAGACAGTGATTCAATGTCTATTTAGCAGCCACCCTGTATGTGGATATTTTTTTTTTAAATTGTATTTTCAATAGGTGAAGCATGTAATGAAATTCTGTTGTGACCTGTAAGAACTATTCTTCAGTGTTACATGTCTCTAGTGGTTCAGCTCTATTGAATTTTGACAGATGTGTAACTGCAAGTAGTAGGTTTTATTTGTCTATTTCATTTTTTTTTTTAGCATAAACCATATTTTTGGGATCTGTCCTTCTACATCAGCTTTCTGATTAGCTTCTCAGTTCTGAGATTTATTTTAATTGCTCCACATGGAATTTCATTGCCCAGTATAAATTGTAGGATTCCTGGTTCAAAACTGTCAAACAGGCATTGAGCATTTTTGTTTGGAAGAGTTAAGGTGGTGTGCATTGCATTTGCACTGCTGCTGTGAAGAGGTGTGGGGCTGTCAGGAAAGGGTTGCTTTCTAACATTTAGTAATGACTATTTTGCTAAATGTTAGATATCCCAAAACAGCTGGGTGTCCCCCCTTCTTTTTTCTAGTGGCTATTGATCCTGTAATCAAGAATCAAAACTTCATTAGTGACAGCTGACTGTGCTGTGACATGCTCACTCCTCTCTCTTGGGGAGCTGTGGTCTAATAGACACCTTAAGTGCGCTGTCTTTTCTGTGCTTCTGTTTAATCCAACATCTCCACAACATGTGCTTTTTTACACATCTAGTGTAAACACATTTAGTGTTTGGAGATTATGATCTTCCAGCTTCTACTTGTTCAAAGCTGATGTTTGTGGACTGTATTTGTGCTTAAGCCTGACCCTGAGTAAGAGCAGATGGTGCTCAGTGTGGTTTCCTTGGAGGTGTATTTTCCTGGTGCTCTGGAGCTAGGGAAAACAACTTGCTGCTGGTATCACCTGGCCCCTGATCACAGCTTCTGTCTTCCCTCAGGTGCGAGTAACAAGGGTGAGGCAGTTTTAGTCAGAGGTTACCCAAAATAAAAAGGAAAAATAAAAGTGTGTCATCACCTGATAGTTTCAGTCTTCTCTGTTTAAGGTAACCGAAAAAGAAGAGAGGTTGAAAATCTAGGTGAAGGGTTTGTCCTTTGAGATTTCCCCTGTATGCAAACGACACGGATGCTAAAGGATTGGGCTGGACATTGAAATTTCTGGCTGCTGTCAGGGTGGGTTCCATGTTCAGGAAGTTTTAGCTTGTATTTGTGATTGTAGTGTTTTGAGTACTTACAATTTGCTGGATGTCACTATAAAACAGGGTTTACTGGTCTTAAGATCAGATAAAAGATGCTTTTGGGACATAGGGGTATTGTCCACTAGGGTTTTGTTCTTACAGACCTGACCATTAGGTCCACCATGAATGAGAACTGCTAACGTCCCTCAAGGTTTATAAGCCCCAGCACTTTCTTTGAAGTATGAACAGTCTTAAGTAGCAGCATTGTGGGAGAGGTGTCTGTATTTCTGTTTTCCCACATAAAATAGCTCTTACAAAAGACATTTCTTCTTAGAAAGCCTTGGATACTCTGCCTCCAAGATATTCTATAGCTAAATCAGAGTGTCTTGAAGGGAAAGAATGTATATTGGTGCTAGTATTTTCTTCATGTAATATAGTACTGTTGGAAATGAAGAAAGGAAAAATAATCTAATGTTAAAACAGTGCTGTAGCTTCAGTGATTGTATTGGTCTTTTTTTATGATCATTTCCACAAAATTAGTTTTGTAATGAAGAGCTGACTTGTGTTGTTAAATACAAGGAACCCAGCTGACCTTTAAATAGCTGATATTAAAAATCAAATGGAATGCTATCCTTTCAAGAAGGGGAACCAAAAGAGTTCTTGATAAACTAAATGTCAATCTTCTGGGTACAACATATATGGCCATTTGTTTATGCACTTGCCCTTTGAGAAATTAGTTTCAACATGAAGACTTGTTTTTAAGAAATAGTTGTGATTCCTTGCAACTAAACTGAAGTATTTCTTTGATAGTACTGAACCTTAAAAATTGATTTATTTTCCCTCTCCTCCCCACCTAAACTGGCTGATACATTTTAAGTCTTACAGCAAACACAAATGGAGAAAAGAATAAATTTGGTTTAAAAATTTCTGAAAGAGACGTCTACAAAGTATTTTATAGGACAGTTATTTATTGTATTAAACATGCTCTTATGCATAGTGGGAATTTTTTTTTCCCTACAAAGCATTGTTGATGTTTTTTTAAACTGGTTAATTTTATGGATGTGGTGGTTTGGGTGCACTCTCACATTGCAGTAACTGAGTAGATAGTGCTAAAAATATTGTATGGTGACATGGATAACAAAGAATATGTACTATTTGGTCACTCTTGGATCATTACTGTGTAACTAAGCCTTTTTGTTCTGATGTTGCCATATATCTATATCTCTCTGTCACATACAATGGATATAAGGAAGAGGTTGTATTTGTCTCTTATTGGGTTGGTGTCAGCATTCCATTTGGGATTCCTTTCTTAACACTTTATTGTTAACTGCAAAGTGCAGATTAACTTTAATTTACATGGTGACTAGTAAGCATTCAAATGTCTTACTTCATCTCCTAGTCCGTATTTTGTTCTGCTTTAGCAAAATGCTCTTAAAAAATAAATAAGAATACCAAAAATCCTTTTATGGTTCTTGCTTGATCTTATGCTGTCATTGCATTTATAGAAACATAGAATCATTTAGATTGGGAAAGAACTTTAGGATCATTAACAGTAAATCTAACACCAAGCCCACTGCTAAACCATATCCCTAAGTACCATGTCTACATGTCTTTCGAACACTTTCAGGGATAGCAGCTCTTCACTGGGCAGCCTTGATAATCCTTTCAGCGCAGTAATTTTTCCTAATATCCAATCTAAACTTCCCCTGGTGCAACTTGAAGCTGTTTCCTCTCATCCTATCACTTATTACTTGGGAGAAGAGACCAAGACACACCTCGCTCCAACCTTTCAGGTAGTTGTAGAGAGTGATAAGGTCTCCCCTGAGCCAGCTTTTCTACAGGTTAAATAATGCCTATTCCCTCAGCCACTTCTCATAAGACTTGTTCTCCAGACTATTCACTGGCTTTTGTTGTCCTTCTCTGGACGCACTCCACCAGCAAAATGTCTGTCTTGTACTAAGGGAACAAAAATGAACAGTATTTGATGTGTGGACTCACCAGAGCCAAGTACAGGGAGATGATCACTTCCCTGGTCCTGCTGGTCATACTACTTGTGGTGCAAGCCAGGCTGTTATTAGCCTTCTTGGCCACCTGTGCACAAGCTGGCTCGTATTCAGCTGGCTATCAGCCAATACCTCCAGGTCCTTTTCCACTGGGCAGCTTTCCAACCACTCATTCCCAAGCCTGTAGCATTGCATGGGATCGTGACCCAAGTGTAGGACCCAGCACTTGGCCTTGTTGAATCTCATTCAACTCGCATTGGCTCATTGATCTAGCCTGTCCAGATCCTTCTGCAAAGTCTTCCTTCTTTCAAGCAGATCAATGCTCCTCTCCAGCTTAGTGTTAGATATCTGTCATTATCTTTCCTGCTTTGTGATGCGTCTTCACATGTTGCTCTGACTTATTTGTCTTCTTTTGCAGACCTTCCACTGTCTGTCTGATAATCACTGTACAACATGTTACTGTCTCACTGTTGGAATATGCCAGCAGACTTGAACCTCTGTTGTACTGACACATCATGTCCCAGTGGATTCCTCCCACTCTGCATTTCTAACTATCTACTGTGCATATATTCCAGCATGCCTTGTGTGCTGTATTGGCTGTGGGTTGGGTGCCCCGAAACCTTAAAATTTGTGTCCAGAAGTAAAACTGAAATACTACTTTTTGTTTTAATAATGGAACTATGAGCCCTTTTCCCTTAGGGCTGGGATCATTAGGGAAATCTTTGGTTCTTATGTGCTTTTTGGAATAGGGAGTACATCACTGAGTTTTCCTTTGCTTTTGTTTTAATACCTTGGACTAGACTACTAACATGAAGGCCTCTATGCTGTTAGGATACTGCTGAACCCAGAAGAATTACAACATCTCATGTGTTTTTGTGGCATTGTTCAGGGTAGGATTTTATGTTATTTGTAGTGGAGTTTAACTGTAGGCTGCAAGAAAGTGTGGTTTGGCTGGATCTAGTATTTTTGTTCTTTATGTTTTTTCAGCCAGAAGGTGAATTGAATCAGCTTGTTGCAAAATTAGTATTGTCTTTGTTATGTTCAAGCAGGTCACTGAGCTGATCCAATTTACCTAGTATGACTGGCAGTGCGGTTACTCAGGCAAGCTCAAGGATGAGGTTGGGACCACCCAAGCAGCTCCCACTTTCACAGCAGCCTACAACTGGAATGGGTTAAGGTGTTAATCAACAGGGATGTGCTGATATTTGCTGGGTATCTTCTAGTCCCCCAGAACTTGTGTGGATGGGGTATTTGTGAAAATATTTTATTTTAGATAATGCTCCAATAGGAGTATTAGCTGTAATCCATTTTTTTTTCTTTAAAGTGTGGTAGATTTGTTGTGAGAACTGTAATTACCACTCTTTGCCTGCCTTTCCCAACTGTTTTATATATTGAGTCAGTAGAACACTGGAGTGAGATTTCTTTCCTATATGTAACATGGGATTATGCTACTTAAAGCTTTAAATAATCAAATGTTAACAAATCTCCTATGACACTTTTACCCACCTTTTATAGAAAGCTATTTGTAACCTATAGTTTTTAATAACATTTCATTTATTTCCTTTGGAAGTGTTTGAGGCGGGCCATTTAAGCATGAAGGTTGGGGGACTACTGTGATAATGTGCTGGGACTGGGCAGCTGATTAGATATGAACACTGCTTGCTGACAGCATTGGTTTCCACTGCAGATGGTGTTTTCTGAAAAAAAAGACCAGTCCTGCTGCTTTCAAGGATTTTGTAACAGAATTTTCTGAATGGTTAGCTGTGGAACGATCATTAAAAGATATCTTATAGTCTGTAGCATCTGAGACGGGAAGAGATCAATACTTTAAACGCTGTAGATGAAGAATGATGAGAATAATGTTCAGTAATTTGAGAAGGATTTCATTTATTATTTTACTGTTTCACTCACACCCCACCTCCAGTCTTACTTGCTGGTCTGCTGCTTTTGTTTCCACAGGGGAAAGCTATGTATGTGGTTCCATAGAACCCTTCAAGAAACTGGAGTACACAAAGAATGTAAACCCAAACTGGTCAGTGAATGTTAAGACAACTTCTACTTCTCGTTCAGTGCCGTCTCTTGCCACTGCTAAAGGAGGTACTCCAGAAGCAAAAGAAAATAAGGATTTCATTAGGCCTAAACTAGTCACTATCATCAGGAGCGGAGTGAAACCACGGAAAGCAGTCCGGATTCTGCTTAACAAGAAGACAGCACACTCATTTGAACAGGTTCTTACTGATATAACTGATGCCATCAAGCTGGATTCAGGGGTGGTTAAACGCTTATACACACTAGATGGAAAACAGGTAAGAATTTTCAGGATGATTATTCTCTGTGTGAAGAAAATATAATTTTCTGAAAGGAAAAGAAGAGTATATTAGTAAGAAGATACTTTGCTCTAGAACATAAGGCTAGGCTGTCCACTGCTTATAGTGTACTTAAGATCTGTGAACAGTTCAGGAACATATAGTGAAATTTTACTTGACCTGTGCGATCATCTTGTCATACACGATAAATAATAGCTTTAAGTCTGTTGGTCAAAAGTGTGATGTAGTTTTGGCTTTGCATGCCAGAAATGTAGGATGAAGGATGTAATTTTAAAGAAGAGCATTCTGTTAACTTGTTTCAGCTTTTTCTTGCAGCAGTTTCATGAGTCATTGTACTTGCCTTTCCATAAACTGTAAGAACAGTGACGACACATTCCACCAAAATAAATGCAGGCTTACTGCTCTCCAGACCGACCAAATGCTGAATCTTACTGCAGCTAGAATGGACTAAGAAGAACATGCAAGTTTGAAAATGGGTGTGCTTTTTCCCTTTTGCAGTAAAACAGGTAGGGTTATGTGTGGTGCCAACATTTATTGAGGAGTCTTTTGTAGGTTACATGTTATTTCTTATATGAAATACCTCCAAGCAGTGTCTCTTTTTGCTGACTTATTAAACTGGAGTAAGGGGAGATTTTTGAGAGGCTTCTTATTAAACTTGGGGATGAAGGAACAAGAAAAAATATTACAGAGTAATCCTACTTCTTTTCTGTCTTTCACTTTATTTGTAATTTATCTACGGGCATGTTTTAATTATAGCAAAACTGGAGAAGCTTTTAACCTGGTGAAGGGCAAGACTAATTTCAGCATGACCTGAATTGATTTAGAGCAATAGTGACTCTAGAGAAATAAGGCTGATACTTACATTTACAGATGTAACTTATTAAACTGAAGAAATTATAGAGGTATAAAATGTGAGTAGAGAGATGAGCAGTCTTCCTGAAAAGTTAGAAGCTGCTAGAGACCCAAGATATTTCTCCTGTAAAATAGCTGTTTTACAGATTCTAGGCTCAATGGTTGAGAGATATACAGCTAGCAGTGTAGCTTCCAGGAGATGCTGCAAAATATGCTCGATACAGCTAAACACTGTCAGTTTGATCCAGTGGTGATCCCAGCGTGTCTGCAGTTACTGGGGTCAACGTGCAGGCATAGCTCTGGAAACAGCTGCAGCCGTACCTTCTAGAGAGGGCTGGTTAATGGACAAGCTGCTTATTCAGAGCCCTGGTTCAAACTGGGGCCAATTCTGGCTTTACCAGAAATCCCTTCCACTGCTGTTTTCTATCAGTAACCTCTGACACCAGTTACAGACAGTAGTTCAGTTCTTGATGACTGCATACATGCCTGTAATGATCCCATTACTGTGACTTTGTTGGAAACTTTGACCTGGAGCATAAAAATGTGGGTGTGAAGTTCTTTTTGCCTGCAGCTAAGGTAAAGTGTGTGGGTTTGGGGAAGCTCTCAACTCCTGCCCTCCTTACATTGCCTCATGTTTCAGGGAGCACTAAGGCTAGTAAATTTGAGGAAGGTATTTTGAAGCTGCATGGATTAGCGATGGCCTCTGCTGTGACCTTGATAGAAGATCTTGAATTACTATTCCAGTCTCAATAAAAAGGGATGCATATCTGTTTTGTATTATAAATAAACCTGTGGTTTAGCTATCAAGAATGTTGATGTGGCCTGTGTTCTCCTGGATAATAAGCTAAATTTGGGGTTTTATATTCCAAACTCCCCTTTAGTGGTTGTGCTTAAAACAAAAAAAATACCTTTACACCTATTTCAGAGCTCTGTTTGCTGGAAGTAAATAGTACTACATTAGTAGTGAGGGGGAAGGGAAGACCAGGCTGTCTTGGCCCTGAAAAATGTTTAGTTTTCAAGTCATGGGATTCTAGATGAGCTTAAATCAGCTGTGTAGTGGGACATTTGTCACCTACCTTGTAACCTGAAACCCTTGTGTATGAAGGTGCTCCCAGGAGACTGGTGTCCACAGGTATTCATTCTGTCCTATTCACTTGAAACTGCACAGCCGGCTGTCTAACCCTAATGGTGAGGACAGGATCTGGGGACGTGGGGTGTGTGTTTCCCCTGCTCAGTGTAGCATAGAGTTTGCTCACTACATGTATGAAGCAGCTTTGCTGGCAGGAAGGGAAATGAATGATCCTGTGCTCTGCAGGAGCAGCCTTTTGCTTCCCCCTGCGTGGGGAAGTCATTGATTTCCTGTGCTGCTAAGCAATTGCTGCTCCGTTTTTCTCTGCCAAAAGTGTGATCTCCCAGATGGTGTTGGGGGCCCAATGATGGATTTCTTTATTGCTAAACTCGAGCTGTGAATGATTACTGGGAGGAAATGCATGATAAATCCAGATTTTTTTCCAACAGCATTTATAGTTGGGAACTTATAGCGTGGCTCCTGTTGGAGCTTGGAAGATTCTGGAAAAACCTATGTTCAGTGGTTAAATCTAGTGATTATATCTTTCGTCACTAACTTAAAAAGCAATAAAATCTTAAAGTTCTGAGCCAAGAAAAGTATTTGACTGTAAGGATAAGAGAATAAAGCTCTCCTAGGGTTATTGTTTGGGAATGTAACTTGCAAGAAAGGCTATTCTGTACAGTCGTCTCTTTATGAAGGCAACACTGGAACTGCCCAACCATGGCAAAAATTGTCATGAGTCTCATATGTTGTTGTGCACATGGGCAGTGGCTGTACAGTGTTGCTGAGTACTATCATTAGATGCCTCAGACTGATCAAAAGAGAGTGGTAAGAGTCAAGGTCTTAACTGGGCATTTGAGTCAGGCGATTTTCCCATGCTGACAATATGCATTGAGGAACTGAGCTTAAATGCTCTCCCTCCAACTGCCTGGTTAGTTGGGATGTTTTGTGTTGTGTCTCTAAAAGGCTTTAATAAATACTATGCTCAGTTAAAAGGAATCTAAATTGTGGCCTATAAAATTTGCTGACAATGTAAAGAGCTTGTCTCGATGGGACAGGTTATGCTTGGACAGTCAGTCCCTGAGGAAAGTTACAATTATGCCTTCTGTGTTTTCTAGTTGCTTGCCTTATCCCAACAACTCCCCTAGTTTTGGAAAATTCAGTAGTTTTTTGTACAATTGATACTTTGTAGGTGATCCTAAGGACTACAAGGAGCTTGATTAAGTAGGCATCTTGTACTAGCCCTTTCTGTTATTTAATGCTGGAATAACAGAAGAAGGGGAGTGGGGTGAGGAACAAAACCCAAGAAAACAAACCCCAAGAAAATTAACTGATCTTGTCTCATCAGGTCACTGTCAGTTCAGGGACTGAAACCTGATGTTTTCCACTGTTGGCTAGGTGTTAAATTTAGTTTGTTAAAATATATTTTTCTTTGTTACAAACAGGGTGAATAGTGGTTTATTTGCATTCCCTTATAGCTTATGCCAATATAAGTCATGTCAGAATCTGGGTATTTACTTCAAGGTTTCTGAAACTTTAGAATATTAATTTGTGCAAAATAGAATATTAATTTGTGCAAAATGGGGCACAACATACAGCTGCAATGTGATCGTATAGCATGTCAGTGGCCTGCATTTATCTCACAGCTCAATTATTAATGATTTGTCAAAGCAGTATAGATTTCATTCTGTGCCTAGAATAGCATATGTGTGTTTTTATGGATGTATTTATTTTCCGACTGGTACAAGGAAATGATACTGTTTGTACTCTAGAAGTAGAGATAGAATCTCTTCCCTGTGTGATACTGATGGATTTGAGAAGGTGATGGGGCTCTTCAAAGTGTTTAACAGTCTTATGAGCTCACACCAAAATTAAAAAATGTCCAGGGGGAGGTCTCAGAGTGTTTTTCTTTCCAACTTTGCTGTAAAAGGAGAATAAAAATGGACTGAGTAGATTTGATGGCTGCCTGATGGAATTTGGCATGCACTTACAGTGAATATTACTGCATTTTTTAGATGAAAATGTTGTTTAAGTGCATGAATAGATGCTGTTAGTATTCACCCTTAATATCCTCGCTCAGGTACTTCTGCACAGAAGCTTTCCTATAGCTAAAAATTGTCTTGCTTTACTGTAGCTGCACCATTTCAGCTTGGTTTTTAACCTTCCCTAAACAGAAGGTGTCATTTTTATTTTGATATGTAATCAAATATGGGTTTGTAAAAGGCAGTGTGTGAACACACAGTGCAACCATCAAGGGGTACAAGCTGCCTGTGAAGACAGAGCCCAGTTGCTGCATTGTAAGCTCGGTTCTCTGGTTTCTGTGTACTGATGCACTTCTAGAACAACACCAGAGGCTAAAGTAGGAGAATACTAATGAAGGTCATGTATAATAGCAAAATTGTGCAACAGTGCCATTTTTAGGAGTGTTATGGTGTGTGTGTTCGTAAAAGGTACTTGCAGTTTGGATCGTTAGACAAAGACTACAGTCTGGGCAAAAGTGCTTATCACCTTGCAAGCCCTCCATTTGCTTTTGGAAGAAGAAACATCTGGTTTATAATGGGACCTACTTATTTGAACAGGTGGCTTGTGGTAGATTAACTAGATGCAGTCATGCAAATCATTTTTCAGTTTATGCTTTAGTGTGTGCATTTGTCTCCAGACAGCTGAGTGGTCAATGGCAGAGATACCAGAGTAAAAGTCACTATCTGATTTTTTTAAAAAAATATGTTATTTTAACTCATATTGCCTTTACAAATACGAAATACAGCTACTTTTGCTTAAAGACATAACTTTGAGAAGTGCGTGTGGGAGGTGTAGGGTGGAATGGGAGCAAGTTCCTCAGCCTTGCTTTAAGCTACTAAAATAGCTTTTAAAAAAATGTAGCTGCAAGGAAAGGGGACATCACAGCGCTGGAAAGCTTGAAGCCTCTTCACTGAGTGTAATATGGTTTTAGCTTTTATTGGAATCCCGCTCTAAAATTGGTATTTTATGATAGAAACAAACTCCTTTTCCTGTGGACTCCCTTTTCAGAAGACATGTAATATCTTATTTTTTAGTAAGGAATTAATACAACAATTTTAAGAAAGTATTCTCTCAAGAAAAAGAAAGCAACTGCTTGCCCCTACAACTAAACTGAGCATGTGATTTTTTTATTGTTTTATGTTTAACAAGTGTAGAACTTACTAAATAGTAATAATGACTGTATTCTACAATAAATTCTGGCCAAATCTACCCATTTGTAGGATGGATTAAATATCTCTCATGTCATTCTCTAGACATGGATTATCCTTGGTACAGAAAAGCCTACATAAAGTGAGGTAGGTATCATTCATGGAAAGCTGTTCACTTCTTAGTATTAGTGTAGTGTAATAAAACAGTCAAGGCAAAATGAATATTAAGCAAAGTAAAATTTATGTGCAGAAAGTGACTTGTTTTGTGTGTAATTTGTAATTTTGATTCATGTTAGTGTTTGTAATCAGTTCCATTCTTAATATAGAAGGTGCACATAATTTGAAAGGTGACTAGTTATGTGTGTTCTTTATTTATTCTTGGGTTGTTACAATCCACTTGAGATGCATGCAACTTAAAATTATCCCTGCTTTGAAAAATGATGGCAGCAAGTGTTATTTTATCTTCTGAATGACCTCTCCTGAGTGCAGTAACTTTTAACTGTTCTCTTTTGTTGAAAGCTTTGGACTTGCCTGCCAGCTGCAGCCATACATGAGTGGTGTTGATTAACCAGGAGACCATGATGAATTCTGTGTGAGATGTAGCTTTGCAGATACTGACTAAAAGTAATATGGCTTCTGCAGGCCACACAAGCATTTTAACAGGGAAGCAACTGCTAGGGAAATGTAGACTTCTGGTTTTGAGGTATTACTTTAATATTACAGTTGAAAACATGATAACCATTGTGTTTGCACTGTACAAGCTGTTCCTTACTTAAGGTCTTCTAATGTGAATGCTAGACAGCCACGCCTCTCAGAAGACACCTGTGCTGCATAATTTTAGACATGAAATTTAGGTTCTTATTTGGGAGATGCTGACAGACCACCATGTTCTCACAGAGAGTCAGTCTTTGAGAACAAAAAATATCCCTCTAGCTTCTAATAGACCTCACTTTACCCCCTTTCTGCCTGCAGAACATTTAATTTATTTTATTTATTTTTCCTGGAAGGTGTACCATTTCAGGCTTTAGTATTTTGAAACTAGTCTTGGGGAAGTACTTAACAGATGAGGGTTTTCTGGCAATACTGGTGAAAAGACCTCTTCTTGAAGGTGTTATAGACTGAAAACCAAAAAAAAAAAATCACTGACTGAAAATTGCTTGTCTCAGCAGGTGTTGATGTGCAGTAGGAGTCTTGGAAGATTCTTTCAATTCCTGTTGAGAGAAATGGACTTCCACTACAAATTAGACAAGTGAGAATAGTATCAAAATCTGGTTCAAAATCATTCAAAGACATACTTGGTTAGACAGTTTGCTGGCAATTGGTATTATCCCGGTGTTAGAGGAGAGCTACAATAGGTCCTTGTGACTCTTGATAGGCTGTTTTAATGTCATATTATGACATTGACTAACAATTTCCATTGTAACTCAAATAAAGTCTTCTGTAGAGAAGTGAACAGAAGCCCATTCCTAATTGAAAGCAGTGTGCTCATTCCTTTGTCTAGAGTTGGTTCTTATTAAGCTGAGACTGACAACTGTGTTGCTCCATCTCTTAATGGTCTCTTACAATAGAAGTTTCCATGGTTGCTAACTGGCATCCCTTAGGAACTGCAGGCTGACTTTGAAAATTAAGAACATGCCATCTTTTGTGGCCTTTAGATTGGCTTTCTTGATGTGCCAAAGAAAGGCTGTTATTAAGTGAATAAGACTGAAAACTTGCATATCTGCTTCAGTATACTTTAAATATCACATCAGTTGATCTTACTGTTGATCTTATAAGGCTTTACAGCTCCTCGTGAGAGAGCTTGTGTACAGTTAGAAGCCTTTTGTTAAGTAAGGGTAATTTTCAGCTCCTTAAAGGTGTTGTGTGTTTTCAAAGTGTGAGGAAGGGTGCCTTGGTGAGAAGGAGACAGTGTGGTCATTCAGAACTATTAGCTACTAGAATAAGTGTCCTTTTCCTAAACATCTTGACTTTGCTTCATTGCTAAATGTATAATATAACTAAGAAGAGCTTTTCATCCAGTTAAGTTCTGGTTTGTGTATTGCTGACTAGTGTTGTGCGGAGAGGAAGAGCAACGTAAACATTGCCAAATGTGTGGTCTTGTTGAGTATGGTCTTTTTGCTTATTTTTTTAGTGAAAGAGAACTTGGAAGAGTGCTTACAAATTTCTCTGATGATATTGTATGACTGTTTTGTGGAGACAGGTGTCGGATTACTGATGATCATTGAAAAGATTTTCCACTGCTCAATAACACATTATCCTCAGGACCAAATAGGAACTCTGGCAACAGCTGAGATGTGTTTGTTATTCTTTCAAGTAGTAGTCATTCTAAACTTTCGCTGTTCTGCTCCCCTATCCTATTAAGATACTGTATTTCATGACTTTCCCTGAACAAGCTGAGCTCAACAGTTTGAAAGCTTTGCAGTATGTACTGTGAAACTCTCATGTTCTCTGGGATGATTTTATTTTTACTTTCTGAAACTGTTGTTGTTAGCAGTATTTTTCATTTGCATAAGTGAATATGATGTGTGTATATAAAACAAGTAATGTTCACAAGCTCACTAGTAATCAGTCTTGGATTTTCTAGGTTAGAATTATAGGATGCCCTTAGATTGAAAGGACCCACAAGGATCATCTGGTCCAACTCCTGTCCCTGCATAAGAGAACCCCAACATTCACACCGCGTGTCTGAGGGCATTGTCCAAATGGTTGTTGAATATTGTAAGGCTCGGTGCCATGACTGCTTCCCTGGGGAGCCTATGCCAGTGCTCCACCACCCTCAGAATGAGGGACCTCTTCCTTGTATTTAGCCTAAACCTGCCCTGGCACATCTTCCTGCCATTCTCTAGAGTCCTGTCATTGGTCGTGAGAGAGAAGAGATCAACGCCTACTCCTCCTCCTTCCCTTGTAAGGACACAGGAAACTGCAATGAGTTCTTCCCTTCAGTCTCTTCTCCAGACTGAACAGATCAAATGACTTTAGCCGCTCTTCATATGACTTCCCCTCTAAATCCTTCACCGAGTTTGTGACCTTCCTCAAAAGCTGCAAAGAAGAAAGCTTGTTTCTCTTCTTTCTAAAACTATTTGTTACAGAAGGATTAAGAAATTCCATCCATTTAGCAAAACTCTGAACAGCATCAAAAGAAAAAAACCAAACTTATTCCTCTCACGGTTTTATTGTAGCATGTGTATTTCTTTCCTAAAAAAAAAAAATTATATAATAATAGGAAGAACTTCTAGTACTGCATGCAGCTTCTTAGAATTTAAATGTTTGCTTTTTAATGTAAGCATTTTAATATAATTCTGTCTTTGGATTTTGCATGAACATTGGGAAAATCTTGGCAATCTCTCTTGAAAAAGTTGAGTTAATAAACTAAAGGCTGATAACTTTTTAATCAAACTCAAGTTCAAACAGCTACCTGAGACTCAGTGCAAGTATGTCCTTGGTTACTTATTTCTCTTAGATTACATTTCTCTTCAACGCTTTTCTTCCAAGCTGTTGTGTAGAAGAAGATTCTTCTGTGAATGGTAAATATTGAGAGGGCAAAATACAGTTGGAGTTGATGATCTCTAAGGTCTTTTCCAACCTAATGATTCCATGAATCTATAAATATTCTGTCACTAGGTGTATTTTTCTGTGCAATCTAATCCTTTCACTTTTCTCTACCTATTTATAGGAACCAAGATTTTTAAACCACCACAAAACATAATCGATACTGGCAAAATAGTTCTAAAATCACTGATGCTGTAGTAAGTGGTAACGGCAGCCCAGTTTTGTACCTTGTTTTTCTAATTAAACTTTTATGAACCCAGTTGCTTTTCTGAAATCACAGTCAACTGAAGTATTTTAACTTATTTTCTGTGCTTTCCAGCTTCCATGTGTTTTGCTTTCTCTTACAGTAAGAAACAAGTACTTTTGGAGATTCTACCTATTCGGTCTGGAATCCCCTCTCATGGTTCTCTTCCTTAAGAAAGTGTGTCTAGGGCAGTGACATACTTCTTTGATACTCATCAGGTTAATCAAGATGAATCCAGGTCTCTCCCTTTAAAGGATTCTTTCTTAAAAGAATCCTGCTGCGTATAGAAGTTGGAGATGCTATTGTATTTCCTTACTCAGTGTTTCTGAGAATTTCTGCTGTGAATTTCAGTAGAGGTGGGACTGAGACTTAGATGATGTTCAGGGACAGCAATAGTAAGTACTATTGAATCGGTGATGTATAATGTGTTCTGCCTCTTTACCCCTCTTTAAGCTTGAAACTGATTTGTTCAATCCTGTAGGAAGTATTGACTTAATCTCTTTTGAATCTATGTCCCCACTACTCTGTGCCAGTTCATGGGTCACAATGTCCAGACCAAATCAGATTTAGGAACTAATACAATTACCAGTAGGTTAAAATATTTCCATTGTTCTGAATAAAGACAGTAGTGCTCTGAAAATGACTTAGATTTTTATAAATACATTGGACTCTTGAAACTTTTCCTGATGTAACTAGTTAGCACTGTGTGGTGAGGTGTCTATCATGAACAGTTTGTTCTTGAATTTTATTAAGTACTTCCTGTTATGTTTGCTCTACAAAAATTTAAGTAGGTCAGACCACCTGCTACAAGGAGGTGGTTTTGCTTGAGAAGGTTACCAAGGATGGAATCAAGCTTTTTCCATAGAACTGGAATCTTACCTCAAGTCCTCAAAGGCTTCTTTATGCAGGGCAGGGTGTGATACTTTATACATAGATAAAAATGAGCACAGAAAAGTGTGAAATTATCAGGGATTAGGGAGTTTCACTTTAGAAGACAAGACAGAAGACTGCACTGTGCTACCAGTAAAGCATTACAGGATTTGTAGTTCAGAGTTGGATGTTACTGAAAATAAAACTCATGCTAAGTAGTTTAAGGTTGATTCCCTCTCCCAAATCAGTTTTGTGGATTTGGTACGCCATTAAATGCTGGGTTTCAGACACTTCTTTTAAATAAAACTCCTCTGAGCTTTAATAGCTTAAAACTGTAAGAGACGTTTACTCACTGAGTGAATGGAGAGTGAAATCTCAGTCTGAATTCCTTCTAATTATCTTTTCGGCTTGGTTTAAGCAATGATTTTCTCAAAGCTCCCAGGAGGCAGGGGAAGATTGGAGCATCTTATGGGATAGCCAGGGTACACTGCCTTTGTCTAAGAGGAGAGACAGATGTTGCCTGAAATGCACATGCTGAGTTTTGAAATAGAGGAAAGTTTGCTGTTGAAAATACCTTCACCTGCCTTAAACCTTGCAACCAGGTTATGTGTCTGTTTTTCATTAATTTGAATTGCAAACTGCAGCTTCTGCTGTATAGCATGCTTCCAAAAGCTGAATCTTTGACACTTTGTTTATTCTAGTTGTCCCTGAAACAGCCCGCTGTCTCTTGTTCCCTTGATTCTTATCTGCCTCTGCACCATGTGTCCATTTCTGAAGGTTTTCTAGGAGACTCCTTAATTTTCTTTGAATTTTTAATTACACTTGCGTATTTCAGTATTACTTGATGTCTAGCTGCAACTCCCGTCCATTTAAAATCTAGCAAATTCTCATAAATGGTACTTTCTGTGGTGAAGGGGCTGGACAACAAGTCTTACGAGGAGTGACTGAGAGAGCTGAGGTTGTTTAGCCTGGAAAAGTGGAGGCTGAGGGAAGACCTTATGGCTCTCTACAACTACCTGAAGGCAGGTTGTGGACAGGAGGGAGCTGGCCTCTTCTCCCTAGTGACAGGGGACAGGACAAGAGGGAATGGCCTCAAGTTCTGCCAGGAGAGGTTCAGGCTTGACATAAGGAAAAAAAATTCTTCATTGAAGGTGTCATTAGGCAATGCAACGGTCTGCCCAGTTAGATGGTTGACTCGCCTTCCCTGGTGGTGTTTAAGGTGCAGGTGGATGAGGTGCTGAGGGGCATGGTTTAGTGTTTGATAGGAAAGGTTGGACTCGATGATCCAGTGGGTCTCTTCCAACTTGGTTATTCTGTGATTCTGTGATTTGTTTGTGAAATGGTCTCCTGAGCAAAACAACTAGATACTGTAGTCCAGCTCTTTTGTTCTATTTGTATATCTTGTAGGCTTATAATCAAAATTTCTTTAACCTTCTGCTCTTTCTCCATGTAGAAAATCTGTGTTTGCATCTTACACCCACACAAAATCTGAGGTAAGCTAAAGCAATATATGGAGTTTCAGTGGCATACTTACATGCTCCTTGGAAAGCAAATAACTTGGAGAAAGAGGTGAGTGTAATACGCATGTGTTGTGTGAAATTGCACAATAAACGCTGATAATGAGAAAGCTTGTGTTCACTTGAGAATAAACTCATGAATGCCATAATTATTTCTTGGCACTTAAGAATAGAATTTAAAAGTATAGGGGCTCATGATTGTTTAAAAGTCCACATATAACATTGCTGATTCTGTTTTCTGTGAAAAAGAAGGCTTTAAGGAAAAAAAATTGATACTTGGACCTTTCAGTTTCTAAACCAGAACACATCTGTTCTGGGGCAGATTGAGGAGCATTATGAATACTCTGGAGGAATCTGTTTAAATAGAGTGTGATCTTGATGAATTTGGAACATTGAGTGCAATGAGTGTAAAATTTAATAAGGCAAATATGAAGCACTTAATGTAGGAAAGAATAATCAAATAGCCTACCAGAAACAGGAACAGAGACCAGATGAGAGTGTAGTAAGCATGGTATGTTAAAGTTTTTAACAGAAGAAACATTAATCATTTCATTGCTTTGAGGTGGTGGAAAAAATTGAATGTGTATGAAGGAGAATGGGACATAAAAGTAAGAAGTGCTTAGTGGTTGTGCAGTTGATTAGGGTCTTTGTGAAAGCAGATGTTGACAGCTGTGTTTTCCATCAAGGACAGGGAAACTAAAATTTCAGTATTCTATGTAAAGATAGGGTTAGCATTGATTGCTTCCAGTATGGTGAGCAAAGGTTGAGAGTGATGTAGTATCTAAAGGGATGAGATTGGAAGAACAGGGCTATTCTAACTAGCTGAGAACAAGGAGCATTGATGCTTGAACTTTTTGCTTTATTTGGTTAAATTTAGCAACAAGTAAACTTGATATGAACATTAAGTATCTGTAGTACAGTCATGCCAGGCAACCAGGTAAGGTCTCTTTGGGGCATCATTTCTATAATGCAAGATAGAAAGGAAATAAAACCTTTTCTAGTCATATATAAGCATTCCAGTAGTTAATAAAATGTCTGACATTTTCAGTTGAAAGTATTTGTCAAAATGAATACACTTGCCCAATAACTTTTGGTTTTCACAAAAGGACATTCATTTGGATGGTTTATTTTTTTTAGTGAGTTTCATTAAGACATAAGCAAGAAACAGTGCTGTGAAATAGAAGTTAACCTTAAAGCATTTACTAAATTGTAAATGGGGGACCAAAGGAGCAAATGGGTGAAGACGTATAGTAGCCATTGTGGATTAATAGTATTGTAGGAATAACACCTTCCTAAAAAATGCTTTTAACCAAAATTATATTGAGGCTTTATTTAAATCTCATTTAAGCAGCAGTATTTAAATGTGGGATCCTGGTATGTAGCTGTCATATTTTATACTTGGGTTGTTTGTTGGGGGAGGGAGGTAATGAGAATGAAAGGATAAGACTTTCTTTTCTCTGGCAAGTCTTAAATGACACTGTAGGAGGAGTAGCTTTCAAATGTGGCATCCTGGTAAAAAAAACGAACTCTGCAGATGGAGGAGGGTCTGCCCTAGAAAAGAAAATTAAGCTCTGGTTTCTCTTGTGCTGAGTCCAAATGAATGCCAGTCATCTTTCACAGCATACAGCAGGAACTGCTCTCTTAAATGTTACAGAAGGAGGGGGAGAGGAATGACTGAATGTCACTTTTTACCTCCCTAGGAAGAGGATAGTTTTAACAGTACTTTGGATCACTAAAGAAAGAGGCAGATGCTCAGAGGAATGACCTATATGGTGGTTCTGCTGAGAGAAGTTCTTCGCCATTGCCTTCATTTACTCCCTGGGGAGGTTCTCCTTTGCCTTTAATTTTCAGCTGTAGTGTCTTGTTCTGCTGCAGCAGGAATGTTATGATGTTATGCGGTCATCAAGCTTCTTTCTAAGCAGTTTGTCAGAACTTAACATCATTCTGAAACCCTGAAATGACAGACAGCCTTACAGTTCCAGATTTTCTCCCTGAAAAGAACCTAGGCAGAGTGTGGGATAAGTTTTTGTATCCCAAATCAATGACTGTACAGGGTTTCCTTTTTTGGGGAATAAAGCCTCACTAAAATGTGCACCAACTTTCCATAGCTTTTATCCTGTATTATTTTAGATTACTGACTGGAAATAAGTACTCCGCGCAGATTAGAAAATGTGACAAGTCATTTTGGGCTTGTCAAGTACAGCTGGAACAGTTTCGTGAGGTGCATTGGGCGTGTGCTACGTTAGAAAGAACAAAGACCTTTGCAGGCAGTCCTTATCAAGGTTACATAGAAAATGCTAGATATCAATTAAATGGGAGGCTTATGCAAAATAAGCCTGAGACACTTCGTCTTTAGTAAGGTGTACATAATTCCTTTTTAATTTAGTACTTAATCACTTAGAAATGCAGATGTAGAGAAGGAGAGGCCGATTATTTAGCAGTGGATATATGACAGTGAGCATGAGACTGGAAAAATCTGCCCTCCAAGAGGAGAGAGATTGTTAAGAGGACAATATATAGTTGTCATGGATGATGCTAGTAGACAGGAACGGTGAGGCTAAGCACAACACAGAAGGAACAGCAATGAGAGGAGTTTGTAGAAAGTAGCACAGAGCTACCGAAGACTTGCTATGAAAAGCTCACTCGCCCCCTTTACACAGAAGTCTGTATTACATGTAGGTCAGGAAAATGAATGGATTTACAATCCTGTGAAACTGGGAGCCCTGGGAGTAAAAGGGTTATTGGTAGGCACTGCTGATGGTAAAGCAGCTGTCTCCTGGCAAATCCCAAAGAAGGAAGAGAGGGATCCTAGCAGGATAAATGCTCCTCCATTTCCAAAAATGTAACAAGTGATTTAGAGTGTTCTGCCATCTATGTGATCTGTGATGTATCCAAGTACTTATATTAGATCTTTAGCAAGTCTGAAAAGATTTTAATTGTAGACATATCTCAAGGGTTAATTTGGTGAACTACAGCTGAAGCTAAGTGAGGGGTTTTTCAAATAAAAAATTTGGCTGACAGAAGACTTAGTAACCTAACTTTGTTTTGTCTTGTTAGTGAAACCATAATCTGGGGGTTTCTTCCCTTTAAGTAGCTCTTTTCTCAATGACTTTAAAATCTTCTGTAGGCTTCATGTCTCAAGCTTCCTTTCTCAGGAAAGATTTAAATGCTGTGAATAACACTGTTCTGAGTCAACTGGCTAATGCTAGCAAATTTCAAATGTTGTGACACATCTACAATAAAATAATAAATTACTTTGAGTGCTGCTCTCATTCATAAAATTTTGTGCCCTGTGAAAACTCTCTTCAGATATCTTATTTCATTCAATTGTTTCTATATTGTCTTATGGGGGAGAAGCGAGACCATCAGATACTTACCAATACTGCAAAACAGCTGGACAGACTGTATTCTTCCTAGTTTTCTCTTTTTCTATAGGGAAGTTGGTGTGTGGGAAGAGGCAGGGAGGCAAAGGAGATGTTGGTTCGTGGATGTTTGTTCCTCCCCACAGTGAATGTAAAGCGATTTCCTGAACAAGAGTCATAGAATCATTAAGGATATGATCAATCTACACTGAAAAGAGATTTTTTTTTCTTTCTTTCTTTTATGACCTCGCATAATTCAAGTTTCATTTGTTCAGTGATTCCCGTGTAAATCTTTGCTAGTCGGTAATTTGCCTATCTGGGGAGGGCAGATTGGAGCTCTTCTGTGTGCCTAGATGTGTATACGCCTGCAATCCAGCACTCACAGCGCTTCTGTTGAGAATAAGGACTTAGATATTTTTCCTGCTTTTTTTTTCTTCCAGTCAATATTGTCTGTTACAGAAGTTTGACATGGTTCTATTTCAGTCTTGTCTAAGTAACTGCATTATCTGAAAGTTAACTGCATGTTTTTCAGACAGTGTCTCTCTCTAGAAGTGATAACATGGGGCATTGGTGTGCAGGAAGGCCATGGCCTATACCTGGTGGTATGCCCCAAGTCAAAGAGGTGAGAAAGGGTCACACCTGTAGGAAGGGGTGGACAGGACAGATGATCCCAAACTGACCAACAGAGTATTTCATCCTTTATGTGTAATACATTGTATGAACTTGAGAGATCACAAAGATCTCTCTTCTTTGATGGCTGATGTCCAATGAAGACCTCATCTGTCAGCCCCTAATCCCAGGTCTGTGCATTCCTGAGCCCAGCTCCCTACTTCCACTCATCTTTTTCCCCATGCTTGCTCTGCAGCATTTGTGGTGACACGTAGTCATCGAGGGGTGGAGGTGGAATTTTGTATATTTGCTTATATTTTATTATTTTCTTCTTTTTCATTATTATTTTTATTGCTGCTGTTGTTATCGTTATTATCTCATCAAAGCTGTTTTAATTTACTTTCTAACCCTTGTCTTTTTCCTCTCATTTTCCTTTCCTCTTTCCATGGGGAAACTGCTTAGTTTTAGCTGCTGAAATTGGCCAAGCAAAACCATGACAGGTGGATTTTCACCCCCATCTTCTCCCTGCCCCTTGTTGGTGTGGCTCAGATTTCCTTCAGCTTTGTGAAGTTTGGTTTTGCTAGGAAATGGTCCTGAGCAAAGCCTGCCTACCTGGACTAGTCCTTAACTGCGGTACCCAACTTTATGAGGAAATAATTCGCATATATTGTGTAGCATATACAAATGTCCTTGAAGAGGAAAATATTACTAGAAAATTTGGGATCCTTGATCGTGCTCCATCACATATAAATGCAAACTACCAGCCACTTGCTTCAAAATATTTTTTAAAATCTTCTCAGGCTGTGTTAAAAAATGTCACCAACAGAGCGATTATTTTAACACTGCTGCAGAACTTTAGAGCTATTGAAATTTGTGCTTTCATACAAAAATGGGAAACTCCTTACTTATAGAGTTATTGGGGAAATGTTTGCTATTGCTTATGTTTCAGTATGGTGAAGTATCCTTAATCCAATGGATCTTTCAGGACAAGTAATGAAGGAACTGTTAAAATAAGAAGTAAAATGTGTATTCTTGATTTGATACCTGTCATGACAGCCACCTTGTTACAAGTTAATAGTTGTATAAAAAATAGGGAGTTCTAATCTTTTCTGTGGGTAAACTAAATTCATGTAGGCAGCGAAGAATGGATATGTCACTCACTGTTGTGAAAGTCTCTTCCAAGTATAATGCTGTCAGATATCCAGGTGGAGTTTTATTGACTTCCTGAGATCAAAGGAGATTCAGGAAGACTGTATCTTCAG
This sequence comes from Piaya cayana, assembly GCA_013389865.1. Lineage (NCBI taxonomy): Eukaryota > Metazoa > Chordata > Aves > Cuculiformes > Coccyzidae > Piaya > Piaya cayana. Next base: position 62,797 of record WAAB01024474.1, on the reverse strand, counting down.
CAGAAGAGAATTAGGACTACCTAATGCAGAGCATGTCTTCACTTCTCACTTCGAAGAGTGGAGAATGTGCAGTGATATATTTCAGTGAAATGTCTTAACAGCTGACATGCTAATAAAAACTTCTTACATTTTGGACACTGTGTGTAAAGAGACAAGAATGTGTGCAACCCAACTTTTTTGTCTGTTTGCTAAGGTGAACAGCGCCTCTAACTCTCTTAAGGTGTCTGAATATCCAAATATTTGAGTATAAAACCACTTTTGAGATAGCTAGATATGTTTCTTACATATCCATTGACTGATTTTGGTCTGCACTCACAGATTTTCTGCTGTTCATTGTCTAGTTAACGAACTCAAATTCTTCTCATCTTGTTCTATATTGCTGAATTTCCCTAACACTAACTCAGAAGTTACTGTAGCCCTGTTAGAGCTTCATAGCAGATAACTTCACAGACAATGTATGATACATCAACCCTTCAGGCTATAAAGGTTAAATTTTAATCTCTACTTGCTTTTAAAGCTCTCTGGAGAAGCTGTATGGAGTAGTATTTTCCAGGTTGTTAGGGTGAATCTGTCTGTTGCGAGAAATAGGCTGTTAGTGTGTAATGTATGCACTATAGAAACTTCTTACAACCACCCTATAGTTCCAAAATTATTTCAGTATTGCATTAAAATTAATGGAATCTGTGCAGAATTTTTTAATTTACATAGGAGGTAAGGTATTAAACAGAGGAAACTCAGGGAATTGTTCTGTTGGGATTTTTTTTTTCTTTTTATAATTCACGATAACTGATTGTGTAGCATTTCTCCAGATCAGATGCTTTCCTTAAGCTCCACTGTTTTTCATACACCTGACATTCGTGGTGGTAATCACCACTGAGAATACTGGTTTTCACAGTTCATTGAATAGCTGAGGACGAGTACTCTTGTATGACTGACTTCTTTGATTTGCAGAAAGCACCAGGAGGATGCATTTTCTTTTAAATCCACAGATGGGTTCAGTTCCAATCTATTTTCCCGTGAAAATAAAGTGTATGGACTGTTAATTCCAGTACCCAGTACTTGCTTAATACACTTTGAACCTATTGGTGTGCTCAGTTCACACTTGAAAGAGCAATAGCACTTTTGAAGTGGTTGCAATGACTTTATGGAATTTTATGTCTGAGTAAAAGAGGCTCAGGTTGATGTCCTGGGTGCTGGCAAGCAAACTTTTTCCCCTTATGGAGGTGAGGCACCCAGAACTGTTCTCTCAGATAGGTGTTCGGCAGTAACCAGCAGGTCATGTAGCACAGAAGCACTGACCAGCCAGTCAGTAAACGAACAGGTACTATGTAACCCTGTGGAGGTGCCATGGTGAAATGGAGGGCACTGAGTTTGACATGGCAGGAGAATCCATCCTGCACCCATTGGTGTCTCTGAACAAATCTACTCAAACTTTCTTAATCTCTTTTGGTCCTGAGTATATCGCACAAAGGAGTTAAATTGCCTGGGTAGGCAGTTGATCATGCTATCTTTCTCTTTGAAGAGAGGACTTGTTTTTATATTGGTTTCCTTTCCTGGGAAATGCAGCATATGGTGGGCTTTTTCCCCTGCCTTATTCACTGTTAAAAATATATGCTGAGCATGCTCTCCACGCGTACACATACACAAAATGTAAATGTAGTTCAAATGCTTCTGGGATATGGTTGTCTCTGGCATCTCTGTAATTACTAAAGAAGATAAAATTTTCTGCTAATAAATATTTATTAACGAAAAGAAACTTGAATACACATTCTTTAACTCATGTGAGCTGTGGTGCACACCATTGTTCTGCCTTTTCACTGTGTGAACACTTGCTTTATCCAGCTTGCAAATGTTCTGGGCACAACCCTCAGTGGTTGTTCTGTGCCTATTCACCTTAGCTATCCCCTTCCCTAAAAGAGAAGACACTGGCTGAAATGGAAGGTTCTCCTCTTCGACTCCAGTGTAAATCTTCAGGTGTGTTTGCCAGCTTGAACCAAAGGGAAAATGGAGCTACTTGATGCTGAGGCAATGAAGCATTAGATTTCTTTAAACCAAATTTTACAGGAATAATGAGAATTCCAATTAGTAATTGAGTATTTTCATTTTTGTTTGTTTGTTTGTGATGGGAATGCTGTAGGAAGTAATACAGAACATACCCACCCTATTTAGAGTTGCTTTTGCAGTTGCTTTGTTTCAGAGTTTTTATAAATTAGTCTTTCCTGTTTCCGTGGCAACTCAGTTGTCTGCATTGGTTGCCAAGGAACAGCTTCTGCTGCACAAAGGACAGGGACACTGCTACAGAGTGATTTCATTCTTGGCACTAATAGGCAGTGGAAGCAAAAGCTTGATATTCAGTGGAGTATGGCCTTCATATTGACTGTTAGCAGGAACTTTTTTTTTTTTTTAATGTAATTGAGGTGTTGGCTTCTCTTTGTAATTCACTCAGAAATCTGTTATCTGTAGCTACAGGACTCCCGTGGAAAGGTGTAATAGTTGCGAAGACATAAAGTATGGGAAAATGCACGTTTTCAGAACAGTTTAATCAACTGTACAATAAATTGTTTTATTCTCTGGTTACAAAATGAATTGCTTTTACAGTACAAAACAAGTCCCAGTTCTGGGATTTGTAGAAAGCAATTAAATGTTCTCTTTCTATGTATTCTAGCAAAGAAAAGATTAAAAGTGAGCACTATTAGGATAAAATCTTGGACACATGGCTTCCTAGGCTCTCTGGAACTCCAAAGTATTTTCTTATATGACCTCTGGTAAAACTGCAATCTGGATTCCCATATGATCTTTCTTTTAAGAAGCGCAAACTGACACCTGTCATCAGTTCATCAGTTTTCTAAAATGAACGCAGATAGAGAGAACATATTGTGAGTCATGGTTCTGCGTTAGTGTAAAATTTTATTTTTGAGACTGCTTTTCAGCCATCAGTTCTATGGATGGGAATTTCTGTGTGCATGGTCTCAAAGTAGCTACAGAATTCAATTGGAATTTGTTAGAAAATAATACAATTTCTGAAGGAGAATATTAATCTGCTTTTTAGTTTTGTTAAGTGGTAATCAGGACAAAATAGTGTACAATGCACATAGAAATGCTAATAATCTAGATTTAGGAGGGTGAAAGTGTGAGAAAATTGGACTCTACTTCAGAGGCTGGTATAGGCATAGAAATAGGGTATTTTGGTCTTAGTATAGAATCTGTAGCTTAGATTTAGTCTCCCCCCTCACTGATTGTCTAATGAAGTGCCATTACCTTACAGTGTTACATGAGTGCTACTCATCAGTAGCTTTTGAGTCAAAGTATTTGGAAGTGGTGCAAGGAAGGTGAAGTGAGTATTGTATAATACTGAGTAGTTCATTATATAAGGAAATGCAGATACTCCTGTGAAAGAGGAAAGCTATTGCATAGTATTGTCTGCCCACAGGTTTGTGAGAAAAGCAGCCAAGAATACTTCTTTTCAAAATGCAAGAAGTTTGCAATAGTGTAATGCAGCTTATAGAGCAAAAGGAGAAGCTGGGTGAATAGAAATTTGATAGCATCTGTTGTTCTCTGGTCTAGGCAGAAAGCTACTTCATCTGCAGCCACTTTGCTTTCACAAGCATAGAGCAGGGCATGGCCTTGTAGGGGAAGCGTGACCAAAAAGCACTGGTTTTGCTTTCTAGTTTTTGGACAGTTTTTGAAGCACTTTGACTTGTAGTACTAGCCCTGCTTATGTGAACTGGCATGCCTGCAGGCATAAGAGTTCTTTTGGACTTGATTTGACTTAGTTTAGAAAAGCTTTGGCCTTAGAAAACTGGAGTTCAGCCTCCTAAGCGAGTCAGTGCTGTTGCATGTTATTCCCAGCTTGATGGATTACTGAGTGAAGTACAGTTTGATCTCTGACTGTTGTTATCACCTTTACTTTGGTTTTTTTTCCTTATAATATAAGAGGAGAAGTGCTCAAACCTTTCCTCTGTTTTTGTAATAAAAATAATTTGTTTCTTGTTTCATGTCAAGGGTATTTGTAAGGAAAGCTATAGTAGAGACAGAACAGATAAACCTATTGGAAATCAGAGTGAGCAATAACTTGACTTAGATTAATGTTTGAATAGCTAAATACCAGATTTCAACTATTGTATTGCACCTTAAGCAAACTGGCTACATTTTGTAAATTAGCAATAAAGCAGTGGGTATTGTAGTAGCATTCCATAGTGCAAAACAGAGAGAGCTCAACCTCTTTTTGCTCTTAGTTATCTGTAATCTGAAAGCTTTGAACAGAGAAGACAAAATGCACTGGAAAATAGAGGGAGCAAGCTACCCATCTTTTAATGGGTGACATAAATAGCAACCTATCCTTTTTACTTGCTCTCTCTTTCAGATAATGTATTCCATGATACAAACCCTACAATGTTCTTTGAAAAAAAACTTTTGGGGGTTATTAAATGAAGAATGCCGAATCCTCTTCTTGAATAATGCACTTAGAATTTTTTGCAGATGCCCAAATAGCTTTACAAGTCACTGGAGGCATAATTTACTTAAAAATTATATGAATCGGTTAGATAATAAAACATAATGCAAATGTTATAGCACAGACTGATAAAAGCTAGGCAACTAAATTAATTATTTGACCTAAACTTGTCCTTTTGAACCAGACATAGTGCAGCACTTGGGCTGTAGGGTGGGTGTAAATAATCTGAACTGTATTGATGTTCAGATCTCTGAACAGATAAGTTGATTTGAAAGTCTGTGATCACTGTTTAAATATTTATTAAATAAAATTGTTTATTATAAATACCATTTAAAAGGGAGAAAAGATCATTGCAGTATAGTTGAGCACTACTTCCCGAGTTATTTATTGGACCTTTATTTAAATGAGACCAGTCATCCAGATTGCATAGAACCTGGTCAAGCCAGGGATTTTTTTTTTACTCCTCTTATATAACAGACTTTAAAATCCTGATTTGATACAGCAAATCCACGCAAATGTTTTATGTGAAATGCATGCCCTATATTTCATCTCTTTTTATTGCTTACCCTGCCAAAATGAAATAAACTGCTGAATGCACATGTGAATGTTAGTTTCTAAAAAAAGTCTTTTTTTTTTTTTTGAGCTCTGTAGTGACCAACAAGAATATATTCTAGAAAAGAGTTTGAATGGAGAAACTCTTTATTGCCCAGATTGGCGCAGCTTTGATGAGATGGGGTTTCTCTATAACTTGCTTAGATTGCCTGGTGTACTCCCATTGGCAGAGCTTGCTTCCCAGCATAGCTACCACTCTGTGGCTATCAATGCAAAAGCTGCATCAGCCAGCTCTATCCTGCATGCTCCTCCCAGCTTTTGGTAACATCAGAGTATTCTTGGTTTGGATCTGAGTTGGAGAGTATATACTTGTGTTCAATAGTCTAAGTTTCTAATAATTTGGTCTTGTAGGATTGGAACTGAAATGATGGCTTTAAAGTGTTTGTGCTATCTAATGCCGTTTACAGTCATCCTTGTCTAAGATAACAATCTCTTTTTATGCTGCCTCCAAAGTAACTGTAAAGAGAAAGGTACACAAAATTTAACAATGACTATTTCACAGCACGTCTTAAAATTTACAAAACTAAAGCTTAGCTACAGACTGTGCCATGCGTTGGAGCTGGGCTGTGAGAAAATTTTAGCCTTGAAGCCTTGTGTTAGAAAAAGTTAAGAGTATCAAATTGGGTTTGCATATAGATACACGCAATGGCATAAAAAAAAAAAGGTCGTCTTTTGTTCTTCACCCATGTAGTCATCACCAGGCTCCATAGCTGCTTTGGTTCTTGGGGAAACTGTTTTTTCTGTTCCTGGCTTTTTTATCAGTCTGCCCCTTCAAATATTAGGTAAGCAAAACACGTAGCTTCCACTTTTCTGCCTGAGTTGGTGAAAATCTCATGAGACATCCTTAGATTATTTTTTTTAAATTGTATTTTTAATTTGTTAGTCTGTTTTGTGTGCTACATTGTTATTTAAAGCTCTGCAAAGCTATGTTGAACTTCTTTAGGTACTCTATATAGAGGGAACTTCTGTGAGCTCCTTAAACCTAACCTGCCCAATCAATGCATATAAGCGTTAGTCTTGCTGTTTTTAAGTGTCACACAGTGATGCTCATGTTCCTTTACCTATTAGTCATTTTATCAGCATCTGAAAGTTGGGTTGCTTTAAGCTCGAACTCTTAGTCTGATTAAGAGATAATTCATAGTAACTCAGGATGCCCTTGGCAAGATAAGAAACAAGCAGACATAAATTTTTACTATAAATTTGTGCATTTTTTGCCTTTGGGACTTTATTTTCTCTGTGTGTTGTGAGGCCTTAATGGCCTTGGCTCATTAGTCACACAAGCTACATCTAATATTAGTGACATTTGAAATACACAAGGCGTGTGTGTACTTCTCAGGGTTCAAAGTTGGCTTAGAAGGATTAAATGTAATTTAGTTCAGCTTCCAGGGTTTATTAAAACACATGTATGGGGAAAAGCTCCAGGGTAAGGTATCATACTGCTGTGTTTATTCACCCAAGCTGGAACTTTTNTTTTTTGCCTTTGGGACTTTATTTACTCTGTGTGTTGTGAGGCTTTGAGATTGCCCACAAACATGCCAGTTTGGCTGATGGAGCAATGCATGATATTGATAGTATTCTTGACGTCTTGTAAAGGGAGCAGAGAAAGGGTCACAGTAATCACAAAATTTCAGAGATGCTTGCTTTCTCTTGAATGTGTGCAGGCTTGGCTATATTTTCACTGCAGTGGCAAGAGTCCATCCTGTGGTTTGAAAGTGAAATTATATTAATTTTTTGCAGGGAAATCTTGCAAGAATCACAGAATGGTAGGGATTGCACAGGACCTCTGGAGATAATCTAGTCCAACTCCTTTGCTAAAGCAGGTTTCTCCTCCTCTAGTATATAGAAAATCCGCTTGGATACACTCCTGTGCAACCTGCTGTAGGTGAACCTGCTTTAGCTGAAGCCAGCTGCAGGGAGTTCTGGAGAGGGATGGGCATCTGGTTCAGTTCACCATCAGCAAATGGCAGCTTTGGAAGGGCAGTGCTGGCTTAGACCAAGAAGCCCGTTGTTGAAGAGCAGTGAATGGCAGGACGATCTGAGCAAGCTGGATGTCCCTTGGCTAGGTGTCTGCAACTGCCTCTCGTGTTCAGGGCAGTCGTCCTTAGAAGATTTTTTTTATAGCTTCAGTGAGTTGAACTACATGGGTTATCTGTATATCTTTAGAGTTTGGGTTGGATTTTATTTTATTTAGTTGGTTTACAGTTTCTTGGTTGCTGATACTGGAAACAGGCAGCATTTTTATTTGTTGATTTGTGTATTGAATGTTAGTCATCATGTTTCTGCATTTGACCAGTTGTTTCACCTAGGGAACATCTCTTTACAATAATTCAGCCTTGATTTCTCTTTGATCTGTGCAGCAAACCATAACGCTTCTCGCAATTGCTTTCTTGTGATAGCTGTACAGTATTTTGAGAAGAATTCTGCTGTGAATCATTATTTGGCACATACATGGAGAAATGCAGGATCTAGCTGAAAACCCACAACTTTTCCACTTCCTGCTGATCTTGGCCATATTGCAGAGCAGTGGTGGTCTCTCGTGCTTACAACTTGTGACTCTTTTGTCGTATCTTAGACAAGCTTTTAATCTTGGGTTTGGGCTTACTGTCAGAAAAAATATTTGGAAAGTATGAAGTGTCTGTGCAATGTAAAACCAGATAATGTCTTTTGTTATAATGGTCTTTAGGTGCAATTCCAAGACAAGAAGCTGTTCATATTAGCATAACTACTTTCTCGTT